>JAESUZ010001040.1:0-105553 GCA_017311185.1 Proteles cristata cristata
AAGGCGGGCATCGCTCCACATATCTGCCGCCTCCTAGACACCGGAATCTTACGTCCCTGCCACTCGGCATGGAATACTCCCTTACTGCCGGTGCGGAAACTCAATAGTGAAGAGTACAGGCCGGTGCAAGATCTGAGAGAAGTTAATAAAAGAGTAATGGACATACATCCAACCGTCCCTAACCCCTATACTCTCCTGAGTGCCCTCAGCCCTGAGAAACAATGGTATACTGTTTTAGATCTAAAGGATGCATTTTTCAGTCTACCTCTAGCACCCAAAAGTCAAGAATTGTTCGCTTTTGAATGGACAGACCCTGACAGAGGCATAAATGGACAACTCACTTGGACCAGGCTGCCACAAGGATTTAAAAACTCTCCGACCCTGTTCGATGAGGCACTACACGAGGATCTGAGTGAGTACAGGCAACAACACCCTTATATAACCCTCCTACAGTATGTCGACGACCTTCTAATAGCCGCCAAGACACCTGAAGCCTGCATCCAGGGAACTGAAGGCCTCCTACGCACTCTAGGAACCCTGGGATATCGTGCCTCAGCAAAAAAGGCTCAAATCTGCAGACCGGAGGTAACTTACCTAGGTTATTTGCTAAAAGGGGGGCGGCGCTGCCTAACTGATGCGCGAAAGGAGACAGTCCTCCGCATCCCCAGACCCCAGACGCCACGACAGGTGAGGGAATTCCTGGGATCGGCTGGGTTCTGTAGGGTATGGATACCGGGGTTCACTGAGCTCGCGAAGCCCCTTTACCAAGCTACTAAGGAACGACAACCCTTTGTCTGGACGGAGGAGACCGAACAGGCCTTCCAACAACTTAAGACTGCCCTACTATCGGCCCCCGCCCTGGGGCTTCCAGACGTTACCAAACCCTTTCATCTATACATAGATGAAAGTAAGGGAGTCGCCAAGGCAGTCCTAACTCAGCACCTGGGCCCATGGCGTAGGCCGGTGGCTTACCTGTCAAAAAAACTGGACCCAGTGGCGGCCAGATAGCCGCCCTGTCTCCGAATAATTGCGGCCACCGCCCTAATGGTAAAGGATGCTAACAAACTGACCGTGGGCCAGGAATTACGAGTCATGACCCCACATGCTATAGAAGGTATCCTTAAGCAGCCGCCTGACCGATGGCTGAGCAATGCCCGGTTCACTCACTATCAAGGCCTACTACTGAACCCCCTTAGGATCTCCTTCACCCCCCCGACAGCCTTAAACCCCGCATCTTTGCTACCCAACCCCGACCTGGGCGCTCCACTCCATGACTGCGCAGACATCCTAGCACAGATACACGGGATGAGAGAAGACCTGCAAGATAAGCCCCTACCAGATGCGGAGGTTACCTGGTTCACAGATGGGAGTAGCTTCATCCACAAAGGACAGAGGTATGCGGGGGCCGCAGTGACGTCAGAAACTGAAATAATATGGGCAGAGGCACTGCCTCCAGAGACATCAGCCCAGAAAGCAGAACTAATTGCATTAACTCAGGCCTTAAAAATGGGGCGGGATCGAAAAATAACTGTGTACACGGACAGCCGATATGCCTTTGCCACCGCCCATATACATGGGGCTATATACCGAGAGAGGGGATTACTCACTGCAGGGGGCAGAGACATTAAGAACAAAAAGGAGATATTGGCCCTACTAGCCGCTATATGGGCTCCAAAGAAATTGGCCATAGTACATTGTCCAGGTCATCAAAAAGGAACCAACCCTGTCTCACGGGGAAACAATCTCGCGGACCAGACGGCACGTCAGCACAGGAACTCGTCCAAACGTTGCCTGTGCAGTTACCAGACCCAGGGCCCCGAGATTTACCCCCACAGCCGGAGTATACGGAAGATGACCTTGCCTGGATGCGTAAACTGCCCATGGCCCAAATAGTAGACGAATGGTGGAAAGACTCTAGAGACTGCCTCATCCTTCCGGATAAACTGGGCCATGAAATTTTGACCAGAATACACCACACTACCCATATGGGGCCTCGAAGGTTACAAAATCTTTTCAGACACTCTAAACTTATGGTAAGAAACATCTCTGACCAAACAGAACAAATCGTAGCTGCCTGCACAGCTTGCCAGCTCCAGAATCCTCATCCTCACGCTGCAGCTCAAGGCCAGCGAAAAAGAGGAACTGTACCGGGAACTCACTGGGAAGTAGACTTCACCGAGGTAAATCCCGGTAAATTCGGCTATAAATATTTGCTAGTGTTTATAGATACCTTTTCAGGATGGACTGAGGCCTTTCCGACCAAGAATGAAACAGCGCAAATAGTAGCAAAGAAGATACTGGAAGAGATCCTGCCCAGGTATGGCTTTCCAATAATGATAGGTTCAGACAACGGGCCTGCGTTTGTCTCTAAGGTAAGTCAGGGACTGGCTTCCATACTTGGGGCTAATTGGAAGTTACATTGCGCAGACCGACCCCAAAGCTCAGGGCAGGTAGAAAGAATGAACAGAACACTAAAGGAGACCTTAACTAAATTAACCACGGAGACTGGCGCTAACTGGGTAGAATTACTCCCCTACGCTCTGTATAGGGTCCGTAATTCTCCATATAAATTGGGCCTTACACCCTTTGAGATTATGTTTGGTAAACCCCCACCGATCATACCAGGTTTAAAAACAGAACTCATGCAATCAGAACAAGATAACAATCTCCTATCCTCCCTCAGGGCCTTACAGCGGGTTCACGAGACCGTGTGGCCCAAATTAAGAGAACTATACGAGGCAGGGCCTCCACCCGTACCTCATCAGTATCGTCCAGGAGACTGGGTCCTAGTAAAGCGGCACCGGCAAGAGACCCTCGAGCCCCGGTGGAAGGGACCCTACCAGATCATCCTGACGACCCCCACTGCAGTCAAGGTAGACAACATCCCGGCCTGGATCCACCACGTCCACGTCAAACCAGTTGACCCGCTGTCAGACCTCGTGGGACATATCGACACGACCACTACCTGGACTGTAGATCGGAGTAAGAAAACCCCGCTTAAACTGACTTTGCGTAAACTGTAATGTACTGCCACCCACTGGCCCTTGTTATTATTGCGGTCCCCGCTTTACTTATAGCTATTGGATTAGCCGAGGTTGCCCCAGCTAACTGGGAAAGGGGCGAAAGATGTCTGCTGTCACTCACTTTTCTCCTGTGGGTAGGATGTTTTATCGCCATTGGTTGTCTCCTCTAATATTCTTGCTAGTCCTATTTAAGATTCATGCCCGAAGCCCACACCAACCTCTTAATCTCACCTGGGTGCTCACTGACACTTCCACGGGAGATATTATTAAACAACAATCCAAGATAACTCCCGAAAATACATGGTTTCCCAATATTACCTTTGATATACAAGACCTCTATCATAAAAAACTAGCTAGTAGCTGGTTCAAAATGCAATATTTTTATATTTGTCCAGGACACAAAAATTCAGACCGATCCTGGAGACATAAATGTGGAGGTGCTGATTACTATTATTGTGCTAGTTGGGCCTGTGTAAGTACCGGAGACATATATTGGGAGGCGCCTACCAAAGATGATTTGATCCAAGTAAAACGGAATGGGACCCGACCAAGAAGCAGTTATAGAGCAGACTCTGATTGGTATAAAAATTGCCAAAATAATCAAAAATGTAATCCCATAATTTTACAGTTCACATCAAAAGGAAAATCGGCTCTCGGATGGGAACTAGGAAAAAATTGGGGACTAAAAATGTATTCGTCATGGAGAAGAGGGGGAGACCTTCCCGGGGCCCTCTTCACCCTCCGACTTATAAAAAGCCCTATCTTTAATAACTTACCCGTTGCCATAGGGCCTAACCGAGTAATAAATACACCAAACCCAACACCCAAGAGTTCCCCTAGGCCAGAGCTTAACTCCGCTAATTTCACTAATTTCACCGAACCTACGACGCCCCTATCTGAGCAACGAGCCTCGACAAATGCTGAATCCTTATGGAAAATGTTAAACGCCACATACCAGGCCTTAAATCAATCAGATCCAAACAAAACGGAAGCCTGCTGGTTATGCTATGATGTCCGACCCCATTATTATGAAGCTGTGGGTCTTAACGCCCCTTACAACACCTCTAATGAAACGTTCCCAATAGACTGCAAATGGGAACAAAAAAACCCTGGTATTACCCTCCAGACAGTCACTGGTAACTATACTTGCCTGGGAACCGTTCCCCCAGGGAGACACCCCGGCTGTAATCTCAATAAATACCCCAAACATCAGTCCAAATGGATAATTCCTCCCCCTGGCGGATGGTGGGTCTGTTCCAAAACAGGACTCACCCCTTGTTTAAACACCCAGGTCTTTAACTCTGCTGCAGGGTATTGTGCTATGGTACTAGTGTTCCCAAAAATCAATTATCATCCAGAGAACGACCTATACGAGTTATGGGCCGGGGGAACGCCGACACGACAAATAGTAAGAACTAAACGCGAAGTACTCACCCTGACGCTCGCCGCTTTATTCGGTCTCGGGGTAGTGGGGGCAGGAACGGGAATCTCATCGTTGGCAACTCAACATCAGGGATTTAGCAATCTCAGAGCTGCCGTTGATGAGGATATCGAGAGGCTTGAACAGTCGATTTCCCACCTAGAAAAATCTTTAACTTCCCTCTCCGAAGTCGTGTTACAGAATCGCCGGGGACTAGACCTGTTGTTCTTCCAACAGGGAGGCCTATGTGCAGCCCTGAAGGAAGAATGTTGTTTCTATGCAGATCACTCTGGCGTTGTCAGAGAATCAATGGCCAAAGTCTGAGAGGGCCTCGCCAAAAGAAAACGGGAACGGGAACAGCAGGAGGGATGGTTCACATCCTGGTTTAACGAATCCTCATGGCTCACTGCTTTACTCTCGGCTCTGGCCGGCCCCCTTGTGCTACTCCTCCTACTTCTAACCATAGGCCCCATTGTCTTCAACAAACTGTTAAACTTTATCAGAGATAGGCTCAATACAATCCAGGTAATGATACTAAGGTCACAGTACCAACCCGTAGATACTGGAGACTTAACGTCCCTTTAGTCAATGGGACCCAAGTTTGGCTCCTCAAGTGCCAAAGAAAAGGGGGGAATGAGAGGCCTAGATAAATTAAAACAAAAACTTAACCAGCTTTTCCGCTTCTGGGCAAATGCCGGTGCTACGGGAAGCCATTACCTAACCAGCTCTTTCTGCTTCTGTAACAATGCTTAAGGCTTGCTTTCCCACCACCGGATTGCCCAAGCGACTAGCTTCATGTTCCCCCTGTCACCCCATCACCCCACCTTGGCGGAAGCCAATCCGAAAAGGCCAGCGGATGCCCCCCACCTTGCTGAGGGAAGGGCCTGAAGAGAGAGATGTTAACCTGTTAGTCGCCAAACAAGACTTCAAACTCGCTCTATGATAGGCTGAATTCAAAGGTACCCCAAGTATTATAATTGGATCCCGCCAAAAACCTGATGGCGGGAACCAATCAGATGCGGTATATGTTCACATTTTAATGTTAACCAATGGCAAACTTGTAACCATGGAAATCTCCGTCCCTCCCCATGACTTGTGTACTTTTGTCTATAAAAAGGCTACATAGGCTTTGTTCAGGGCCTCCCAGCGTCACCGGCAACAAGTGCACGGAGGTCCGCGTTCGAACTTGCAAATAAACAACCCTTGCCGCTTGGCTTTGACTCTGGTCTCTGGTGGTCTGTTTTTGGGGTTCATCCGAACTCTGGGCGTTTCATTTCATATCCAGCAAATAGAACAATAACAGGGTCTGGGGCCTCATGAGCAAGGATGGGAGTAGTCAGACCTGACTGCAGGCAATAAGGAAATAGATTATCCATAGAGAATTTAAAACCAGTAGTAATACAAGGCAAAATCATTCTTCTTTTCATTATTACCATGTTCTAGAAATTCTAAGCAATATCACTAATGAAATACTCCTCCCGTACAGAATCGTTTTTTTTGTTTTGTTTTGTTTTGTTTTTTTTTAAGTTCTAAACAAATCTTTTGCTTACTGTTAGGTTTTAATAATATATGTGCAACCTTCAAATTAGCAAAGTTTGATAATTTATCCTTTAACCAACATTGTGTTCTCCATGAAAGTTATTTTGGAGAATTCCTAGTTATGCAGTGTCCAAAAACATGTTGACCGAGCTACACAAATTCTTTTAGAGAATAGATTCACAAAGTTTCCAAATTGTTGGCTCTCACTCTATGTGTATGTTTTATCTCTATCCCCTGTGGTACTACATATCCCTGCATTTAAATAGTAGATTAGAAATGAACAGTGATAGCACAGTGATTGAAAAAGACAGAGAAACAGAACCTGGATTACTTCAATTCTGCCATCTTATGTGACCATCTGGTATTTTTATTTGCGTTTAAAATTTAAAACATTGAAATAGATTGAAAACTTTGAGGTGTAATATTTGTTTGGAAAATTGTAACTTTTAATTTGTCATGAACAATTTTAATGAATTTGAATTTTTCTGATGAGAAACTTTAGATGAGGTTATTAATCAGAAAGGAAAAAAAAGTACAAACAGGCAGAATTAGCCTTGAGCACTGCACAATGAAAAAAAGTCTTAGACTGTTCTTTGAAAATTGGGTCTCAGAAATTGAGAAGGAAGTAATTTTCTATGCAACAATACAATATAAAGAAATGGACATTACATAAAAAAGATAATTACATTTTAAAAAATGATAGGACAAATGGCAGAAGATGCTTATCTGACATTACCAAAAGAAACCAAAGGGCAGTATCTGAATGCCTTGATAGCTTGCAGAACGCGCTGGACCCTTGTTCTAAAGCAATATATCCAATGATGTCAAAGTTCCTTCTCATTTAGTCATTATCCACTGATTTCTACAGGAGAACTTCTGAAGTTTTTACTTACTATTACAGAAATATATAATTAATTTCCTGATGAAGATATTTTAGTTGAAACTTTCAACTGTAGAAAATTTGAATGCCTCTGGATTTGATATTTAAGAAACAAAGACATGGGTGGTGCTGTAATTATAAATCTCTTTCAAACTTAAAATGTTAAGACTTTTCTTTTTTTTAACATTTATTTTTGAGAGAGAGAGTGTGTGCATGTGTGTGAGCACGCAAGCACTGGAGGGGGGCCATGCAAGCAGAGGAGAGGCAGAGTGGGAGGGAGACAGAATCCAAAGCACGCTCCAGGCTCTGAGCTGTCAGCACAAAGCCCACACAGGGCTCAGGACTCGAACTCACAAACTGTGAGATCATGACCTAAGCTGAATTTAGACGCTTAACCGACTGAGCCACCCAGGCACCCCAAATTTAAGACTTCTTATTTATGTATATGTTGCTTATTATTAAATAAACTTTATTAATAAAATTAGTAAAAAAGTTTTCATCTTTCAACTCTAAATAAAGGTCAAAGATCTACTTAGGGTGTCAGGGCGCCTTGGTGGCTAAGTTGGTTGAGTGTCTGACTTCGGCTCAGGTCATGATCTCATGTTTCAGTTCGTGGGTTTAGGGCTCTTGTCGGGCTGCGTGTTGACCGCTCAGAGCCTGGAGTCTGCTTTGGATTCTGTGTCTCTCTCTGCCCCTCCTCGGCTCATCCTCTGTTTATGTCAAAAATAAAAAAATTAAAAAATACGATCTTCTTAGGGTGTCAAATATATTAGGTACATTACTAATTCCAGGAATATAGTTTGCACTTAAATATTTGTTGAATGAATAAATGATTAATATTAGGTATGTTGATGGTCAGATTATGAGCGTCTTCTTTCCTCAGAATCATTCACTAAAGGCCTAGGGAAGATTTTGCTCTTGTTGAGTATGTTGCACCTATCCACAACATATTCTCCTTGTAGCATCAAAATGATCCTTTTAAAATCCAACTTAGATCATGCTACATCTTTGCTCAAAACCCTCCATTGATTTCCCCTCCTATTCAGAATCAAATCCAAAGTCTGTGTGGTGGCACAGAAAGCCCCTACTTAGTGTGTTATTTCATTCCTTTTGAACTTATCACACCAACCACACTAGCCTTTCTTCATTGTTGTTCTTTCTACATTAAATCCTCTTTCCTAAATTCCTTCAGGACTCTTCTCAAATGTCACCTTGTCAGAAAGCCTTTCCCTAACTTATTTAAACAAGTAAATTCTCTCTTTATCCCCATATTGTTTTATTTTCCTTCATAGCAGTTGGCACTTTGCAACATTTGTCTGTCTTTTCCTCTTGGAAACATAAACTGTTTTGTTCTGTATTTTGAACAAAATAGTCTACTATGCATATAGTAGACTCATAGTGACATAGTCTTAGAATGAATGAACTTTACCATGTATTGCAGGTGTAACATGTTCTTTTTGTGACTGATAAGGAAATTTTCAAATTTTTATGTGTTTGTGGGTCCTGCTCCTGGGCTACTAGGGAAAGTATTGTTTAACATTTACCAAAGTCAAAATGACTCTGCAAACTTCAAAGCATGGACTCTTTCTGCCCCAAGCACACATTGTACATATGCTTTATTAAAAAAAAACAAAACAAAACAAAAAAGCATTCCAAACATAAAGATAAGCAAAGGCAACAACAACAAACTCCCTGGTTCCTAAAATATTAGTCGTACAGCCTTGCACATATTAAAAACATAAGATAAAGTCTTTAACCTTCTGTAATGTCCTTCCTCGGGATGATTCCTAACTCTTTATTTAAAAGAACACATATATAATCCTACATCAAAGTTTCCTTCCCCGGAACATTTTGTTTTTTGTGAAGATTGTGTATAAGGGCAGCTGCTTTAACTTGGGCTTGAGTAAAATTCTTTTCCTTCCTCTTTAAATTTTTAAGAAAGGTTTGTTCAATTGCCTAGACCTGACTTTATGGTTAGTAAGGCAGCTGGACTTGGGTTTTAGATCCTTATCTAGACAAATCACATATGCTTGAAATAACTGAAATAGTGCAATCTTCTGTACCCAGATAAATAGCTTTTAACTGGATTATGGAGAGTATTCTGAAAGGCTTTACCAAGGATAGAAACATTCCATCACAAGGATGAATGGTTTTGCTGGAAGACAGCAGCAATAGGAGGGTGGAGAAAGGGCGGAGCCAGTAGACAAGGGACGTAACCAGGCGGGGCTTGTGAGGCGAGCAGAGTTGAACTGTTTTGTCCCTCTCCGCCCACCGTATAAAAACTTAGACGGAGAAGGTCACAGACATGGCGGCTGTTAGGGTAAGTAAAAAAAAAAAAAAACGTTTTGTAGTTTCTGGGTGCAGATAAGCATTCTAGTAACTATAAAAGCGATCCTCCCAACTTTAGAAGGGAGCCCCACAGCAGGAGGTGGGGTAGAGGTGAGGTTGTGAGGGATTTGGCAAGGTCAGGGAGTCTTAAACGTTAGGAGCCTCAAAACAGCTACCTCTCCCCTTTGGATTTCCTCAGTCTGTGACAGTACTCTCTTCTTAAACTCCCGCGGTTAACTGTTTATACAACGACACCGTGAAAACTGGGAAACCGCTGGGTAAAAAAGGCTGGTCTGGCCACAAGCTGCAGCAAGCTGCTTGAACAGAAACAAAGAGAAAAGACTCCAAGGCATTCGACTGGGCGCATTGGGCGGGGTCTCATGACGCTTTGAAAGGCTTTATTCAAACATTATTTGGGGTGAAATAGACCAGAATAGAGACATCTCAAAGCCTTTCTGTAGTGCGCGGTGTTTGTATTCACTGTAGGTCCTCTCCAGGTTTGAATAATAAACCTATGTTTCTTTTGAGTTGTGTAATTGAAAAAGGTACTTTTACTTAGCTATCTATGTACCGGAAGTGACTCAGCTGGCTGCCAGCTGCAGTTCCCTAATTAGGTTTCAATAACAGTAGTTGACAAATATTTACACATAGCTATTTGTAGGCAGGTTTAAATGTAAAATGCACTGTCTGCAGAAGATGCAAATATGAATAATTCAGTTCAGCCAGAGTTTAAGGTGACTCAGTATCGTCTTGATTCATCCTCCATTTCAGCGTTTCTGGTTCTTGTAATTTATCTAAATTATCACAACATCTTTCGAACTGGACTTGCTGTCTCTAGCCTAGCTCTCATGGAATCCATTTTCCCTGAACTGCCAGACTACTTATACTAAAATGCAAATCTGGGGGCGCCTGGGTGGCTTAGTCGGTTAGGCGTCCGACTTTTGCTTAGGTCATGATCTCGCGGTTCATGGGTTCGAGCCCCGCGTCGGGCTCTGTGCTGACTGCCAGCTCAGAGCCTGGAGCCTGTTTCAGTCTGTGACTCCCTCTCTCTGACCCTCCCCTGCTCACGCTGTCTCTCTCTCTCTCTCCTAGAAATAAATAAAACATTAAAAAAATAAAATGCAAATTTGATTATATCCCTTTACTACTTAAAAGCCTTTATTGGCGTTCAATCATCTGCTCTCTGGAGTCAGGTTAAGACTCCTATGTTTGGAACACCCAACCCTGCCTTGGCTTTCCAGCTTCATCTCTTGTCTCTCAGGAAATCTTGTTAACATCTGTACTCCAAGCCTTTTCTCCTGCTCTTTCTCTGGGCCTGATGAGAAACATCTTCATCTAGTTAGTTCCTTTTCATATTCCATTCATTCATTTAACAGACATTTGTGTACTGGCTCCTTATATACCAAGCGCAAAATGTATTTTCCAAGATACTGTTACCTATCCTCCAGACTAATTTAAATAACTCCTCTTTGTGCTTCCAGAAGACCTTGGGCATACTATTACCTTAGGACTTACTGCACTTCAAATAATATACTATTTACTTGCCTGTTCTACCCTCCTATAAGCTGCTTGAGGACAGTAACTATGACATTAATTTTTGTATGCCTAGTACCAATATGACTTACATTAGGTACTCAGTAAAATCTACAAGAATACATAAATTCCAGGCAATGAAGTAGTGTACTCTGTTATTCAGAACAAGAGAAATACCATGCATCAGAAGTGCAAGGTGATCTGAGAGTTCAAAAGACAGAGCTCAAACCTGGTTGAGGATAATAAAGACTTAATGGAGGAGGTGCAGAGACAGAAGGAATGGTCAGTGGTAAAAAGTGAACCAGAATAATGTGTTATCACTGAAGCCTAGAGGAGGGGGATGAACAGTCTCTTTTGGCTTTTAATAAGTTACTGGAAGCTATCATTTATTAAGTGCTCACTACAAGACCAGGCACCATGCTAAAATGCTTTATGTATTTTATTTCACTTAACTCTCAAGATAACTTTATGTTGTAGTTATTATGATCACTTTTATACAAATGAAGAACTAAGGTTGAGAGGACTCAAGTAAATTGCCCCAAATCATAATGCATTATCTTTATGGGGTGCTGATTTTGGCTCAGGTCATGATCTCATGGTCCTGAGATTGAGCCCTACATTGGATTCTGCGCTGGGCATGAAGCCTGCTTAAGATTCTCTCCCTCTTCCTGTGCCCCTCCCCAACTCTTGTGCACTCCCCTCAAAAAAAAAAATTTATATTCCCACTACTTAGTGTAATGCCATATATTTTCTGACCTTTAAATCCCCATTTAAATTACACCTTCTTCAGGCCAGTGGACTGATAACCTGTTTCCTGTGACAGTGTCAGTAGTCTCCAGCAAGTAGAATAGAAATTTGTTGTGTTAACATTACCAGTTTTTTTAATTGAAATGAATACTTTTATACAGCCTTGGTTTTTCTTAGACTTTTGGTTTCTTTCAGACCCTTGTTGCTTATTCATGATACTTTTAATGACAATCTTTAAAAAATATAAAATGTGCTTTTTTGATTACTGTACCTTTATGTATAAAATGTTCTTCCTTCTTCATCATTCAAACCCTAAGCCAATAAGCTAGAAATTTGAATGCAGAGGTTATTGCAGAGATTATTTATTCAAAAACTGTCCTATGAAACATAAAGTAGTTATTATGACTTAAGTTTTTTAAAGAATAACCCTAATTCTTAAAAATCCTAGTAGAGGTAAAATTCTAGTAGAGTAGGAATTAGAATACCATTTTCATTCATCTTTTATGAACCCTAACTTATAAGAGTGTAATTAAAGCATAAGAGCCTCTAACCTTCCAATATTGAGATACTAAAGGCTTTGTAGTTTGTGGCTGTGTCACCTCTAGAGTTTCCTACAGGTCTTTTATTTTTTTGTCTTTTTAAAAAGTTTATTTAAATTACAGTTAGTTAACATGCAGCATAATATTAGTTTCAGGTGTACAAAAGTGATACATCAATCACTTCTATATAACATCTGGTGCTCATCAAAACAAATGTGCTCCTTAATCCTCATCATTTATTTAACCTCTTTTCCCATGCCATCCCTTTTGGTAACCATCAGGTTGTTCTCCATAGTTAAGAGTCTGTTTCTTGGTTTGCCTTTCTTTTTTCCCGCCTATGCTCGTTGTTTTGTTTTTTAGATTCCACACATGAGTGAAATGTGTTGTCTTTCTCCAACTGACCTATTTCACTTAACATAATATTCTCTAGCTCCACCCACATCTTTGGAAATGGCAAGATTTCATTCTTTTTTTCTTTATGGCTGAGTAATATTCCATTGAATAGGTGTACTACTTCTTTATCCTTACATTAGTTAATGAACATTTGGACTGCTTCCATAATTTGGCTATTGTTGAGAATGCTGCTATAAATGGGGTGCATGTATCCCATTGAATTAGTATTTTTGTATTCTTTGGGTAAATCCCTAGTAATAATTGCTAGATCCTAGGGTAGTTCTATTTTTAACTTTTCGAGGAACCTCCATACTGTTTTCTGTACCAGTTGGATTCCCAACACTGCAAGAGGGTTCCCCTTTCACAACATCCTTGCTAATACCCATTGTTTCCTATGTTGTTGATTTTAGCCTTTCTGACTGATGAGATATGATATCTCATTGTAATTTTAATTTGTATTTCACTGATGCTGAGTGATGTATAGCATCTTTTCATATGTCTGTTGGTCATTTGTATATTTTCTTTGGACAAATGTCTATTCATGCACATTTTTAAGTTAAATTATTTGTTTCTTGAATACTGAGTTTTGTAAGTTTTTTATATATTTTGGATACTGACCCTTTATCATATATGTTATTTGCACATATCTTCTCCCATTCTGTAGATTGCCTTTTAGTTTTGTTGATTGTTTCATTCTCTGTGCAGAAGATTTTCATTTTGATGAAGACCCAGTAGTTCATTTTCAAATTTGCTTTTGTTTCCGTTGCTTCAGGATACATATGTAGTAAGAAGTTGCTATGGCTGATGTCAGAGAGATTACTGCCAGAGTGTCTGGGAGGCTCAGTTGGTTAAACCTCTGACTCTTCATTTCGGCTCAGGTCATGATCTCACAGTTCATGAGTTTGAGCCCTGCCTGTGGCTCTGCTCTGATGGAGTGAAGCCTGCTTGGGATCCCCTCTCCCTCTCCCTCTCGACCTCTGCCCTGCTCTCTCTCTCAAACTAAATAAATAAATAACAACAACAACAAAAAAAGAGGTTACTGACTCTGTTCTCTAGGACTTTAATGGTTCCCTGTCTCAAATTTAGGTCTTTCATCCATTTTGAATTTATTTTTGTGTATGGCTTAAGAAAGTGGTCCAAGTTTATTCTTTTGCATGTTGCTGTCCAGTTTTCCCAACACCATTGATTGAAGAGACTGTCTTTTTTTCCATTGGATATTCTTTCCTACTTTCTTGAAGATTAATTGGCCATATAGGTGTGGTTCCTTTCTGGGTTTTCTATTCTGTTCCATTAACCTATGTGTCTATTTTTGTGCCAGTACTATGCTCTGTTGATCACTACAATTTTGTAGTATGACTTGAAGTCTGGAATTCTGATGCCCGTAGCTTTCCTTTTCTTTTTCAAGATTGTTTTGGCTATTTGGTGTCTTTTGTGGGTCCATACAGTTTAGGGTTGTTTGTTCTAGCTCTGTGAAAATTGCTGCTGGTATTTGGTAGGGATTGCATTAAATGTGTAGATTGCTTTGGGTAGTATCGACATTTTAACAGTATCAGTTCTTCAAATCCATGAGCATGAAATGTCTTTTCATTACTTTGTTTCTTCTTTGATTTCTTTCATGAATGTTTTATAGTTTTCAGAGTACAGGTTTTTCACTTCTTTGGTTAGATTTATTTCTGGGTATCTTATGTTTTTGGTGCAGTTGTAAATGGAATCGATTTCTAGATTTCTCTTTCTGCTGCTTCATTTTTGGTATATAGAAATGCAACAGATTTCTGTGCATTGATTTTGTATCCTATGACTATTGAATTCTATCAGTGTAGCAATATTTTGGTGGAGTCTTTAAGGTTTTCTATATAGAATATCATGTCATCTGCAAATAATGAAAGTTTGGCTTCTTCCTTGCTAATTTGGATGCTTTTTATTTCTTTTTGTTTTCTGGTTGCTGTGGCTGGTCCTATGTTAAGTAACAGTAGTAGGAGTGGACATCTCTGTCTTGTTCCTGACTGTAGAGGAAAAGGTCTCAATTTTTGCCCATTGAGGATGATATTAGCTGTGTGTTTTTCATAGATGGCTTTTCTTATGTTGCTATATGTTCCCTCTAACCCTCCTTTGTTGAAGGTTTTTATCATGCATGGATGTACTTTATTTTTTTAAAATTTTTAATGTTTTATTTATTTCTGAGAGAGAGAGAGAGAGGCGGCATGAGCAAGGGAGGGTCAGAGAAAGAGAAATACAGAATGTGAAGCAGGCTTCCAGGCTCTGAGCCTGACATAGGGCTCAAATCCATGAACTCTGAGATCATGACCTGAGCTGAAGTCGGACGCTTAACCGACTGAGCCACCCAGGCGCCCCTGGATGTACTTTATTAAATGCTTTTTCTGCATCTATTGAAAGGGTCATATGATTTTTATCCTTTCTTTTATTAATGTGGTATATCTTGTTGATTGATTTGTGAATATTGAACCAACCTTACAACCCAGGAGTGAATCCCACTTGTTCATAGGGAGTGATTCTTTTAATGTACAGTTGTATTTGGTTTAGTAGTATTTTATTGACAATTTTCATCCCTGTTCATCAAGGCTATTGGCCTGTAGTTCTCCTTTTAAAGGGTGTGTTTTTTAATCTAGTTTTCTTATCATGATAATGCTGTCCTAAGAATTAATTTGGAAGTCTTCCTTCCTTTTCCATCTTTTGGAATATTTCGAGAAGAATAGGTATTAACTTTTTAAATATTTGGTAGAAATCTTCTCTAAGGCCATTTGGCCCTAGACTTTAGATTGTTGGGAGATTTTTGAAAACTGATTCAGTTTTTTGCTGGTTATCAATCTGTTAAAGTTTTTGTTTCTTCCTATTTCTGTTTTGGTAATATATATCTTTCTAGGGATATATCCATTTCTTCTAGGTTGTCCAATTTGTTGGCATATAGTTTTTCATAATATTATCTTATAATTTCGGTGGAGTTAGTTGTTATTTCTCCTCTCATGATTTTTTAAAATTTTTTTATAGTTTATTTATTTTTGAGATAGAGAGAGACAGAGCATGAGCAGGGGAGGGGCAGAGAGAGATGGAGACACAGAATCTGAAACAGGCTCCAGGCTCTGAGCTAGCTGTCAGCACAGAGCCCGATGCGGGGCTTGAACCCTTGGACCGTGAGATCTGACCTGAGCCAAAGTTGGACGCTTAACTGACTGAGCCACCCAGGCGCCCCCATGCTTCCTACCTTATTTAGTGTGCCTTCTTTTCTCCTTTTAGTTGTGGAGTTCGTAATGTCAGTCTTCAGGTAAGTTTCTTGGGGTATTTGGGATGATTTGATAGTTATCTAGTTGTATTTTGGGACAAGATGTCCTCCTACTCCTCTCCTACTCCTACTCCTCTCTCAACTAGCATGTCAGTCCTTTGAAGTAGAATATTTGATATGTAATCATAGAAGGACCAAAGTGTATAGGTACATTTTTGTAGTTTGTTCATTTGTTCTTCAGTGCTGCTATATTTTTCAAGAATTTTGTGAGAAAATATAGGCAGAGTTTTAAGGTTTTCTATTTCAGCAAAGTATCTGCTTTTCATGTAGCAGTGTAATGAATAATGGCATAGCTGATAGACTCTGCTGTTCTCTGTAGATTAATTGACAATGTAGATTTAATATAGTTTATTCTTCTAGAGATTATTCACCTCCTCATTTTCTGAAGAAAATAAGCAGCATGATATAAACAAATCTTTTGTTAGTGACTCACTAGTGATTACTCTAAAACAGTGCACCTTTGTGTAAGACTTTTATGTTGTCGTCAAGAAACAGCTCTTAGGCTGTGGCCACAAAATGAAGCATTAACATCTTTTCTTGCTTTATTTTTAGAAAAAAAATACAGTAATATCTCTGTTAAAGCAGAGGATGAGTTCAGTAACACTTGGTCATTGTCAGAAACTTTCTTATCCTTGGAAATGAGTGCGGGAGACAAGGGTACATTTAAGAAATCACTAAAAGGGAATCAAAATGTTTTCATGGGCAAATATGTCTGGACCTCTCCTGAATGACCCAAAGGAGTGGACCAGTGGAAATTATATGGACATTTGTTTCGGTTTATCTATGGAGGAATTTTCTCATAGAACTATAAAAAAGATGAAATGATTCATCAGTGGAATTTCCCATTACCAAAGAGGGTCACACATAAATTGGAGGGTCACTTGGTAGTGCGTTATAGGAGGGATTCAAAATGAGAGAAATGGTTGGATCAGAAGACATTTAAGGCCCCTTTGCATTCCTAGACATAAACTCTAGTACAAAGATATGCCTAAAATACAGCCCTGTATTTTGAAACAAATCTCTGTTTTGCATATTTATGTTGGATTCAATAATCATTAATTTATTCAGGTGCAGTGCTTGATTTTTCAGGCCAATCTGTGATACTGCCTGATACTTCAGAAGAGACTAAACTTCATCAGTTGTATAGTTATGCCTCTGTTTATCTTAAGAGTATTTGTACTGTATGGATAACCAGAATCACCCAGAAAGAATAGTACTGATGTAGTCAGTCACAGTACTCCGTCCCCTGCTCATGAGGCAAGCTATTAGCACTTCAGGTCTACTAAAGGAAAGAAAGGGAGAAAGAAGAAAAACATAGGAAGGTAAAATAAAACTTTAAAATCAATTGGAGCAAATAGTTCCTGAAGAAAATAAAGGGGTAGAGTAAAGAAGTGAAGAGCAGAAACAGCAAAAAGTAGGAGTGATTGGAGATGGGTAATCTACTTTTTTCTTTACCAAGGATAGCAGACTGTAACTTCCCTCTCATCCCCACCCAAGTCTTGTGATCTAGAGTCATAAACAGCCATGTGGCATTGAGATTTTTTTTTGTGAATAGCTCCTAGAACCAGTATTGGCCCCACACTGAAAGGAGAACTCCTTTCCATACATTCCCAACTCCTTTATTTTATAACTTATGACCTCCACAATGAGGCTTTTAAAAAAAAACATGTTTAAGCGGTATAGTATACAGGAATATTTTTTCATAAGGGATTTCTTAATCAAGGTATTATTGACCATTCTAGGTAAAAGTGCATCAGTTTAAATAGAAAGTATTATATACAGTCTGGTTTCTCTTCAGATCACATAAATCTTTTGCCTTTTTAAATAGAAAGTATTATATTTTTAAACACTTTTTTGATACAGTATAATAATTATGTTAATTTGATCAAGAGATTTTGTCATGGCACATGCAGAGTAGAATGCTGTTTCATGTAAGAAAGAATCAGGCTTGCTCTGTTGTCTATTCAGGTATAATCTTCAGAAGGTAAAAAATTAGTCATAAGAATACTACTTTCCATTTAGCACTAAACAGTTTATAAAATTTCATCTATTATAGTATTGGATTCTTAGAATATTCCTATAAGAATTTTGAATAAGAAGAGAAATATTCTGTAAGGTATCTGTATATTAGTATAAAAGATGCTTGTGATAAATTTTAATTATGGTGGTGCTGGGTCTTCAAATGCTTCTGAGAATGTGGAGAGGCCTGGAAACATATTTTAAAAATTGAGAATAACTACAGTTGGGGGGGCCATAGTTCATAATTCTCATTAGATTCTCAAGAAGTTAATACTACCTAGTCTTACAATTTCAGATTAGCTTTAGGACCTTTGGTTATCATTTACCTCCATAATTGTTTGGCACATAGGCATTCAATAAAACATGAAAGAATTTGCTAGATTACCTATGTATACTGCCTTATTTAAACCTGTGAATTATTACTTAGTTTTGAGGTCCTTGGTCCTACAAAGCCCTTTGGGCACAAAGAGGCATAAGATTATAAACAAGGAGCCTACCTTTTGGAAGAAAAGTAGGCTGCATATATTTTAAAAAGTAAATTATAACAAATTTGTTTAATACTAAATTAGTGCTTCACACAGGTAAGAGCTATATGAATTCATAGGGATGGTTTCAAGTGAGCTAATGAAACTTGAGCAGGCGTTCAATGAAGGGTTTAGGTAAACATTCTCATCCAACAAATGTTTTTTGAGTACGTGCTGTGTGCCAGGCACTATTAGGCACAGAGGATGGGAAGACATTTTAGCAGGGAAAAGAAGTAAGTGAAAGTACTGGGGGAGGAATGTGCTTGACTTGTTTGGGCCTAAGAAGATTAATTTGGGTAAGGTCAGTGGGTGTATAGAGAGGGATAGAATAAAATAATTTCTTATTGGAGTCATACTGTCTTTTCAAGTAAATAGAAGGCTCTCAGTATTCCTTTCTCACATCCACACAAGGTAGATATAGCCTAATTTTTTTTCTTAGACATAACACATACATGGCTATATATGTGTGTGTAAAAAGGAGCTGTTAGAGGTTTTCTTTTAAGTTCAATTACTGATTTTAACAGGCATTATATTTGTCAGATCCTGATTAGCATAAACTGACTAAAGTTGAATTATGCTACTCTTGTACCATTTCTGGAGGATTTTTTTAAACTGTAAATTTGTGTAACTCCTATATACCTTATATATGGTTTTATTTAAAATTTTCTTGGGGCGCCTGGGTGGCTTAGTCGGTTAAACGTCCAGCTTTCGCTTGGGTCATGATCTCACAGTTCGTGGGTTTGAGCCCCGCGTCGGGCTCTGTGCTGACTGCCAGCTCAGAGTCTGGAGCCTGTTTCCGTCTGTGTCTCCCTCTCTCTCTCTGGCCCTCCCCTGCTCACGCTGTCTCTCTCTCTCTCCTAGAAATAAATAAAAAACATTTAAAAAATAAAATAAAATAAAATAAAATTTTCTTTTTCTTAAATTTTTATTTCTTGAAGATAAACTTTTGACACTTTCAGGTGTTATTCAGTAATAATTCTATCATAATTGTTGAGTATTTAGAAATTCCAAAATGGTTTTGTTCTTTCATACAACATCATAATTTAAAAACTCAGTGCTTTATTAATGTTTTAACATTAATATTCTATAATTTCATAATGTAGTAAAAACCATATTTATCCAAGCCACACTGAGCTTGGCAGTTACTTGTTCTGGCTAACTTAAGATAGGCCTTGTAAGTGCTAGAGCTTTAATTTTGATGAATACTATAATTCACAGGTACCAGGTGATTCCCATCCGTCTTAAACCTGAGAGTTTAACCCATTTTTCATCATTCACTATCTGTATTTAACTTTGCCAGTTGTAATATGTTGTATGCTATAACTGTTATTCTTAATGAAAATGCAAATATACTGAACCTAAATGGGTATTGAACACAGAAATAACCTTAGAATTATGTTATCTTACAAAGATTTCTGGTGTCATTTACTTTTGTCCCATAAACACGATATAAAGTGTGGTGTGTGTGTGTGGTATAATTCATTTTATATAAATAAATATATATAGCCTAATTTTTTTTCTTAGACATAACACATACATGGCTATATATGTGTGTATAAAAAGGAGCTGTTAGAGGTTTTCTTTTAAGTTCAATTACTGATTTTAACAGGTTTTATATTTGTCAGATCCTGATTAGCATAAACTTACTAAAGTTGAATTATGTGTATATATATATATATATATATATATATATATATATATATACACACACACATAAAATTTCTTAGCTTTTTGGCCATATAACATGCTCAATAAATCAAAAGCAATGTCTTTCTAAATATTTTTCTGTCCTCCAAAGATCACTGCTTGGTATTTGTGTCCTTTTACTTGTCTTTTTACATTGAAAATATTAGTATGCTTTCTGTACCATTAACATAAAATACTTTCTGATGCATAGTTGGCATTCAAAAATATTATTTGCTCCTTTCTTGTTACTAATATATGAAAGCACTAGTATTTTTTTATAAGCACATTCATCTTCAGATTACTTGACTTTTGGAGATATGCCACTACTTTCTCTTAGTGTTCCTTAATACTTAATTTCCAAGAGAAGACCAGATCCTATGCACTATTTAAAATGACATTTTTGTAAAGAAAAGGCAAACAAAAAACAGACTCTTAACTATAGAGAACATGCAGAGGATTACTAGAGAGGAGGTGGATGGGGGATGGGTGAAATAAGTAAAGGAGATTAAGAGTACACCTATCTTGATGAGAACTGAGAAATAGATGGAATTGTTGAATCACTGTTATCTACACTTGAGACTAGTACAACACTGTTAACTACACTGGAATTAAAATGTTTTTTTTAATTTTTTATGTTTTTAAGTAAGCTCTACACCCAAGGTGGGGCTTGAACTCACCACCCCAAGATCAAGAGTTGTGGGTCGCCTGGGTGGCTCAGTCAGTTAAGTATCTGATTGCCTCTCAGGTCATGATCTCATGGTTTGTAGGTTTGAGCCCCGGTCTGTTGTCAGTGCAGAGCCCGAAGCAGGGGTTGAATTCACAAACTGTGAAATCATGACCTGAGCTGAAGTCAGATGCTTAACTTGACTTAGCCACCCAGACACCCCTTAAATGTACTCTTTAATAACCATTGCAAAGTTCACCCATCACCCATCCACCTCCTATCTGGTAACCACCAGTTTGTTCTTTATAGTTAATGGTCTATTTCTTGGTCTACTTTTCCTTTATTCATTTATTTCTTAAATTCCACATATGAGTAACATCAAATGGTACTTGTCTTTCTCTGACTTATTTCATTTAGCATTATACACTTTAGCTCTGTCCATGTTTTAACAAATGGCAAGGTTCCGTTCGTTTCCATGGCTGAACAGTATTCCACTGTGTGTATGTATGTGTGTATGTATATACATATGTGTACATTTATATAAGACATTTTCTTTATCCATACATCTACTGACAGACATGAGCTGCTTCCATAGTTTGTGTATTGTAATAATGCTGCAAGAAACAGAGAGGTGCATGTAACCCCTTGAATTAGTGCTTTTGTATTTTTTTGTGTGAATGCCCAGTAATGCAATTACTGGATCAGAGGATCACTTCTATTTTTAATGACTTGAAAAACATCCATACCATTTTGCACAGTGGCTACACCAGTCTGAATTCCCACAAACAGTGCAAGAGGGTTCCTTTATCCTCACATCCTCACTAATCTTTCTTATGTTTTGGATTTTACCCATTCTGCAAGTGTGAGGTGATCACTCATTGTAGTTTTCATTCGGATTTCTCTGATGATCAGTGATGATGAACATCTTTTCATCTATTTGTGGGCCATCTGTATGTCTTCTTTGGGAAAATGTCTATCATGTCATCCGCCCATTTTAATTGGATAATTTGTTAATTGGGTGTTGAGTTTTATTTTTTATTTTTTTTAATGTTTTATTTCTTTCTGAGAGCGAGCGAGCGAGCGAGCATGAACAGCAGAGGGTCAGAGAGACAGGGAGGCATAGAATCTGAAGCAGTCTCCAGGCTCGGAGCTAGCTGTCAGCACAGAGCCCTACGCAGGGCTCAAACCCAGGAACCGTGAGATCTGACCTGAGCCAAAGTTGGACGCTTAACCGCTTAACCGACTGAGCCATGCAGGCACCCCTAGGGTGTTGTTTTAAAAGCTCTTTATATATCTTGGATACTAATCCTTTATCCCATATGTCATTTGCAAGTATCTTCTCCTATTCCATAAGCTGTTTTAGTTTTGTTGACTGTTTCCTTCACTGTGCAGGAGATTTTTATTTTGATGAAGTCACAAAAGTTTATTTTTGCTTTTGTTTCCCTTGCCTCAAGAGACAAACCTAGAAAGAAGTTGCTCCAGCTGATGTCAAAGCTTGTGTACTCTTCTACCATTTTATAGTTTCAGATCTCACATTTAGGTTGTTAATCCATTTTTAATTTGTTTTTGTGTATGATGTAAGCAAGTGGTCCAATTTAATACTTGTACATGTTGCTGTCCATTTTTCCCAGCACCATTTGTTGAAGAGAACATCTTTTTCCAAATGGATATTCCTTCCTGCTTTGTCAAACAAAGACTAATTAACTATGTAACTGTGGGTTTATTTCTGGATTTCCTTTCTATTCCACTGTCTTTGTGTCTATTTTTATGCCAGTACCATATTATTTTGACCATTAAAACATTGTAGTATATCCTGAAGACTGCAAGTGTGATGCTTCCAACTTTGCTTCTCTTTCTCAAGATTGCTTTGGCTACTCAGTGTCTTTTGTGAGTCAATACAAATTTCAGGATTATTTGTTCTAGGTCTGTGAAAAATGCTGGTGGCATTTTGATAGAGATTGCATTAAATGAATAGATTGCTTTGAACAGTATAGACATTTTAACAATATTTGTTCTTTCAGTCCATGAGCATGGAATGTCTTCCCATTTCTTTGTGTCACTCTCAATTTCTTTCATCAGTGTTTCAGTTTCAGAAGACAGTCTTTCACCTCTTCAATTAGGTTTACTAAAAAGTATCTTACTGTTTTTGATGCAATTGTAAATGGGATTCATTCCTTGATATCTCTTTCTGCTACTTCATTATTGGTGTATAGAAATGGAACAGATTTGTATACATTGATTTTATATCTTGCAAACTTAATGGATTATTTCATCAGGTTTAGCAGAGTTTTGGTGGAGTCTTTCAGGTTATCTGTATATAATACTATATCATATGCAGATAGTAAAGCTTTTACTTCTTCCTTGATGATTTGAATGCCTTTTATTTCTTTTTGTTGTCTGATTGTTATTGCTATGCCTAGCACTCCCAGTACTATATTCAATAACAGTGGTGAGAGTAGACATTGCTCTCTTGTTCCTGATCTTAGGGGAAATGCTCTCAGTATTCTCCCCATTGAGAATATTAGCTGCAGGTTTTTAATATTATGTTGAGGTATATTCCCTGTAAACCTTCTTTGTTCAGTTTTTATCATGAATGTATGTTGTACTTTGTCAAATCATTTTCCTGCATCTACTGAAATGATCACATGGTTCTTATCCCTTATTAATATGGTGTATCACATTGATTTGCAAACATTAAATCACCCTTGCAATCCAAGAATAAATCCCACTTTATTCTGCTGAATGATTTTTTTTAATGTTTTATTTATTTCTAGGAGAGAGAGAGCAAGACAGCGTGAGCAGGGGAGGGTCAGAGAGAGAGGGAGACACAGACTCTGAAACAGGCTCCAGGCTCTGAGCTGGCAGTCAGCACAGAGCCCGACGCGGGGCTCGAACCCACGAACCGCGAGATCATGACCTAAGAGAAAGTCGGACGCTCAACCGACTAAGCCACCCAGGCGCCCCTGAATGATTTTTTTTTTTTTTAATGCATGGTAAGAGTCAATTGCTAGTACTTTGTTGAGGATTTTGAATCCACGTTTGTCAGAGATACAGGCCTGCAGTTGTCTTTTTCAGTGCTGTATTTATCTGGTTTCCTTATCAGGGTAATGCTGTCCTAATAGAATGAATGTGTGATTTTCCCCTTTTTTCTATTTTTTGGAATATTTTGAGAAGAGTAAGTATTAACCCTTCTTTAAATGTTAGGTAGGATTTCCTGTGATGCCATCTGGTCCTGACTATTGCTTGTTGGGAGATTCTTCATTATTAATTCAATTTCTTGCTCGTGGTGTGTCTGTTCAAATTTTCTGTTTGTTCCTGTTTCAGTTTTGGTAATTGATATGTTTTTAGGAATTTATCCATTTCTTCTAGGTCGTCCAATTTCTTAGCCTATAGTTTTTCATAGTATTCTCTTATTATTTGTATTTCTGTAGTGTTGGTTCTTATTTCTCCACTTTCATTCACAATTTTATTTATTGGATCCTTTCCCTTTACTTTTTGATAAATCTAGCTAGATTTTGATAAATCTATCAATTTAATTAATTTCTTCAAAGAACCAGTTCCTAGTTTCACCGACCTGTTCTACTGTTTTCTTAGTTTCTATATCATTTATTTGTGCTCTAATCTTTATTCTTTCCTTCCTTCTACTGTCCTTAAGCTTTATTTGTTGTTCTTCAACTGTTCCTTTAGTTGTGGGTAAGGTTGTTTACCTGAGATTGTTCCTGTTTCTTGAGGTTGGCCTGTATTGCTGATACTTCCCTTAGGAACACTTGTTGCTGCATCCTAAACATTTTGGTACTGTGTTTTTATGTCATTTGTTCCCATATATGTTTTTTTAATTTCTTATTTTATTTCCTGGTTGACCCATTTATAGGTCTTATATATATATATATATATATATATATATATATATATTTGTATATAACTTATATATAAGTTTGTATATAACCTCTTCTGCAAATCAAGTTTCAATCCATTCTTTCTTCCTCTCCTCATCACGTTTTAGCTATATCATTACATTTTATGTTATTTTTGTAAGTTTCTTGACTGGATTTTTACAGAAATATTCATTTTTACTGCTTTTGTACTTCCTGCTCTAATACTGTCACTTTTGGTCTCTCCTTTCCACTCAAAAGACTCCCCTTTAATATCTGTTACTGCGCTGGTTCAGTGATCACAAACTCTTTTAGTTTTTGTCTGGAAAACTATTTTTTTGCTCCTTCTATTCTGAATGCTAGCCTTGCTGGATAAAGTATTCTCTGTTGCAGATGTTTCCGATTCAGCACTTTGAATACCTCATGACACTCCCTTCTGGCTTGCCAAGTTTCTGTTAAGAAATCTGCAGCTAGTGTTATGGATTTTCCTTTCTAAATTTAGGGTTTCTTTTGTCTTGCTGCACTTAAATATTTTCCTTTCTCTGATAAAAATGTTTCTTTATTTCAAGAGAGAGTGAGGGATGGAAAGAGAGGGACAAGAGAATCCCAAGCAGGCTCCATGCTGTTAGTGGGTAGCCCGACACAGGGCTTAATCTCACGAACCATGAGATAATGACCTGAGCTGAAACCAAGAGTCAGACGCTTAACCGACTGAGCCATCCAGGCACCCCTTCAGATTTTTTCCTTATCAATATATCTCGCAAACTTCCTTATCAATATATTTTGCAAATTTCATTAAAATGTCTTTGTGTGGGCCTGTTTTTGTTGATTTTGTTGGGAATTCTCTGTGCCTCTTAGATCTGGATGTCTGTTTCCATCCCGAGATTAGGGAAGTTTTCAGCTATTATCTCTTCAAAAAATTTTTTCTGCCCCCTTTTCCCTCTCTTCTTCTAAGACTCCTATAATATAAATGTTATGTTTGGTGAAGTCACTGAGTTCCCTACATCTATTCTTGTTTTGAATAATTCTTTCTTTTGTTCAGCCTCATTGCCTTCCATCTTGTTGCGTTCTAGGTCACCTTACTGTTCAATGCATCAGGTGTATTTCTAATCTGGTTTACTGCATTCGTCTCTGATTGATTCTTTTCTTTTTTAATGTTTTATTTATTTCTGAGAGAGACAGAGACAGTGTGAGCAGGGGAGGGTCAGAGAGAGAGGGATACACAGAATCTGAAACAGGCTCCAGGCTCTGAGGTGGCTGTCAGCATAGAGCCCGACGCAGGGCTCGAACCCACAAACCGTGAGATCATGACCTGATCTGAAGTTGGACGCTTAACCGATTGAGCCCTCCAGGCGCCCGATTGATTCTTTTTTAACTTTTATCTCTGTGGTAATGGTCTCCATGATGCTTCCATTCTTTTCTCAAGTCCAATATGTATACTCAGGATCATTACTTTAAATTCTCCATTAGGCATGTTACTTATATCTGTTTTGCTTAGATCTCTGTCCGTTACCTTATCCAGTTCTTTCGTTTGGGATAAATTCTCCATCTTGGCATTTTGTCTAAGTCTCTGCCTTCTTTGCTGTGTTAGAGAACCAGTTAGATCCTGCTTCTAGATTAATGCCTTTATGAAGAGATCATGCAGTGTCCAGGCCCTGGCCCTTCAGGAAGTGTCCAGTGTGTGCTGTGTGCACTTTGCTGTTCTATTCTGGCTGCTCTGTCCTTTGGGCACTTCATCTGCAGAGGCTCTCCTTGGCTGCTTTTGGCAGTGTTTGGTCCGTAGCCTAAGTGTGGTGAGGTTTAACTAGGTGTGATCTGGCCTGCTTGTGAAATAAGACTTGTTAACACCTCTATCAGAAGTGAAGTCCTGCAGAAACCTCTGGTTGGGATACACAGTGTTGGCAGAGGTTTGTGCTGTTCTTAGTGGGGAGGGGCCTGTTGCATTAGGATTGAAGCAAGTGTGACTGAAAAAGGCAAACCCACCAGAGCACGGGGGGTGGGGGGTGCATTCAAGTTAGGTAGCCTGGGTAGGTGCTGTTCCGCTTGCAGGTTGGTCTTTATTTATCCTGAGGGGCAGGGGAGGGAAATGGTGCCAGCTAGCTCCTTGGTTCCAGGAGAGGTAACTCCATCAAGGGTTAATAATATTCCTAATATGTGCCCCAGGCACTCTTCAGATCACTGTTTCCATGCTCTCTGTCCCTGAGGTTATTTGCTTGTCCTCTCTCCTGTAGCAGCCCAGGGTCCTATGGGCTCTATCCTAACCAAGCTTGCTGACCTTTAAAAATACAGGCTAAAAAATATCCAGACTTTAAGCTCTGGTGGTTGCATAAACTCATGAAATTAGCACCTCTCATTTTTCAAGCCAGTGGCTATGTGGAAACATTACTTTTGTGCATTCCCATATATGCTCCTCTTTCACCCTTCTCCACAACTCCCCTCTGCAGCAGCCAGGATCTGTTTCTCCCCTAAACCATGTCTCTGCACTTCCTACCATCTTGGATGTGGCCTCTTCTCTTTTCGTTGTCAGGTTTCTTCTGCCAGTGTTCAGGTTAGTTTCTGGGGTATTTAGGATATTTGATAGTTATCTAGTTGTGTTCATGGGTCAAGAAGAGCCTAGAGTCCTCCTACTCTGCTGCCGCCTTCCTGTCTTCTCTTTATCACTACATTTTGGCATTTTAATTACTACGTGCCTCATTGTGGTCCTCTTTCATCTGATTATGTTGGGGGATCTCTGTGCCTCCAGGATCTGAGTGTCTGTTCCTTCCCCACATTAGAGAAGTTTACAGCTCTTATTTCTTCAAAGCAATTGTCTCCTCCTTTTTTCACTCTTCTTCTGAGATCCCTATAATGCGGATGTTATTACTTTTTTTTAATGTTTTATTTATTTCTAGGAGAGAGAGAGAGAGCGTGAGCAGGGGAGGGTCAGAGAGAGAGGTCACAGACTGAAACAGGCTCCAGGCTCTGAGCTGGCAGTCAGCACAGAGCCCGACGCGGGGCTCAAATCCACGAACCGTGAGATCATGACCTAAGCGAAAGTCGGACGCTTAACTGACTAAGCCACCCAGGCTCCCCGCGGATGTTATTACTTTTGATGGAGTCACTAAGTTTCCCAAATTTATTCTCATTTTGCATAATTCTCTTTTCTTCTATTTTAGCCACCTTGATTAATTTCCCTTACTCTGTCCTCCAGGTCAATTCATGCCTCTGCTTCCTCTATTCTATTTATTCCTTCAGCTGTGTTTTTAATTTCATTTATTGTGTTCTTTATCTCTGATTGGTTCTTTATCTTTTTTATCTCTTTATTACAGGTCTCACTGATGTCTTCTATTCTTTTCTCAACTTCAGTGCATATCTTTACAATCATTACTTTAAATTCTCTCCTAGGCATACTAATTATATCAGTTTCACTCTGGTCTCTTGTTATGGTTTTTTCCTGTTCTTTCATTCGGGACGTATTTCTCTGTCTCCTCATTTTGTCTGTTTCTGTATGTTAGGAAAGTCAGCTATGTCTCTTGCTTTTGAAGGTAATGGCCTTATGAAAAAGATATCCTGTAGTGCCCTGAAGTGCAGTGTACCCTGTTCCCGAGGGCATAGCATTTCAGGGACTGTGTCCTAAGAGTGTTGAGGCTTATCCTCTTTTTCCTTCAGTCCAGCTGTCTGCAGAGGTTCTCTTTGCCTATTGTGAGCAGTGTTAGGTTTCCAACACGTCTGGGCATTTTGTAACATGTGTGCAGTGGTCTGCTTGTGAAATGAGACCTACTCACTGAATCCCTGGAAGTCAAGGTCCCACAAAACACATAGGTCGGGAGATGTGGTACTGGCAGGGTTTGCTCCTATCTTCTGGGGGAGGGGTTTGCAGCACTGTGACTAAGGGAGGTATGACTGGGAAGTGAGGATTCACAGAAGCATGGAGGTGGGGGATGGCAGGGCTTGGTGTAAGATGTTAAAGAAGGAGTGTCAGTGGTGCTCTGATTCCTTCAGGTGGCTATTGTTTATGGCTAGGGTCAGGGGATGGAAATGGTGTCTGCCATCTCCTTTGTTCCTAGAGGTGCCTCCCCCATGATCCTTGTCTGGGCCATGCTTTCAGGTGAGGAAATAACTCTATCTCCCATATGCCCCTGGTGTTTTTCAAACTGCTGCTTCCAAACTTTACCTCTGGAGTTTGTTCTGCCAATCGTCATACCATTTTCTGGATTATTTATGCTGATGTGTCATCTAATGGTATCTGTGGATCAATGAAAGCTTAGGGTCCTCCTACTATATCATCTTCCCAGCCGACCTCATGTTCAGGCATATTTTGACATTGACCAGATATTTGGCATTAAGGCATTTTTATGGGTAATAATTTTGTAAAGATTCCCAGGTTTTTTAAGAGATATATACTGATGTTTTACAGTTAAAATATATCTGGGATCTGCTTCAGAATAATCCCAGGGTGGGGTATAGATGAAACAAGATTTGCCAGGACTGGATAATTATTGAAGCTGGGTGACAGGCATACATTATATATGTATTATTATGCATTATGCTATATGATGCCATATCATATTATTATATTTCACATTATTCTCTGTAGTTTTGTAAATGTTTGAAATTTTCCATAACAAAAAAAAATTTAAAGACTCCTCCTATGAAACTTAGGATATATCTCATTATAATCTGTCAACAGTATTCTTATTTGGAATGAGGAGAGTTTACTAATACCAGTAAAAGGCAAGAACAGAAGGAAGCATTCTAGCATTACCAACTTTAATACTTTGCAGCTACACAATTACAAAAATAGCTTGTTTATATCTCTTTATTATTCTGTATTCTTTGTTCTTTCATTCAACAAACGTTTTCAAATGCCTACTATACAATTTAGGTGCTGGGTTACTAAAATGATTAAGATATGATCCATGTCCTCAAAGAATCATAGTCTAATAGAGAAGACAAGTATATAATACAAAAAAGACCCCATAGTGATGAGTGATATAACAATACAGGTAGGTACCTAATACAGGTAGGTAAAGAGTGCTACAGGATCCACCAACCTAGACCAGGCCTTTACTGCCTACTTGGTAAAACAGTGGAGAAAGGATAGACTTGCCTAGTTGGTAAAATAGTGGAGAGTGGACAGACTTCAAAATTAGACATAGATTCAAATTCGAGTTCTACTACTTACTAGTGGTGTGGCTTTAGGGAAGTGATTTATTTGACTGTGTGCCAATTTTAACATATTGTAATACTATGTATCTCACAGGGACAAGCAAAGGAAAACAGATCATATATATTATTACCATTATCATCATCATCACCAGTCTCCTAGCCAATGGCCATGACTCTGTTCTCATCTAATTCCAAAGAACTATAATTACCACTGTCAAACTAAAATCATTCTTTTGTCAGACTACTACTCTGCTCAAGAAAATAAGTTGGCCCCCTCTTGCCTAGCACACTGTTTAAAACCATTCTGTATTTTCCAGGCTCTCCATAATCTATCTGTAATCTATATAGGTAGTCTTATTTCCCATTAGTCCCCAACAATTTTCCTTAGCTTCTTATTAGTCACTGATGTTAGTATATTCTCCCCAAATAGACTGTTAAACTCCTTGGGAACAGAGGAACAATATATACTTGTTTCTGAGATTAGTTTCAGAAACCCTGGCATTGGTGAGACCCTCTGTTACACATGCAAATTTAAACATCAACATAGGGGCCAGGGAAATTCGTAAGTTTATGGCTATGCATCTTTCACTTTTGAAGCATCACCACTACATTTTAAATGTCAGTCTTAACATGTCAAAAAATTCTGTGGCAAGTTAGAAGAGTTGCACTACTGCAGGAAAATGAAGTAAAACGGCACCTTTCATTCCTCCAGTCACCAGTCTGGCCTGCATTATATCTTGGCCTCACAACATTCCAACCCACAACATTTGGCCTTTGACCAATACAGTTCATAAAATGACTATACTTTAACTTCACTCAAAGAAAAAGTAACCATATTTTTGACAACTGTGAAGATGGGTACAAGCCTCAGTAAACAATGGCATATTAGAATATAACTATGCAACAAGCAACCCATGTAAACCACCAGACAGACCTTCAAATAGAGACTTGTAAGAAAATTCAATTGTGCTTGCAATTATTCCAAGTGTAAAATGCTTTTAAATATTTGGCTAAGAACTTGATGTGTCTACTTCCAGCACTTAGTGAGCTGTGAAAAGTTGATATTAGTCACCAAAATTCAGGACAGCCATTAACAGCCTAACAGAACTTTCTGCAGTGCTGTTTAATTTGTTCATTTGTGAAGATCTGAGAGGCAGCAGCGATTTAGTGCAAAGAACACAAGGCTGCGAATTAGAAAAACTAGGTTCTAGTCTGGGCTCAACTAATAACTCACGACACCTTTTACAAGGAAATCCCCTTCACTGTGTGTCAGACTGCCCATTTGTGACAGGAGACTGCACTTTATATAAAAAGTCCAAAGTTCCTCCTAATTTTGACAAAGCAAAAACTCTGAATTCAGTGATAATATTCAAGTATGTAATTTACTACAGATAAGATATTGCCACTTTGTTTCTCTTAAGCTACAAGGAAAGTTATGAATAATTACCTTATATTAAAATAATACTCTAGATTATATGACCAGAATCACTTTCTCACCTGCACTGAACATCTTGAGTGTGGAGAATACAAAGGGAATTTCAAAAATTTAGAAGCAGAAGTCATTTAAAATCACACACAATAAAAACTTATTTCCTAGTTAAATAAATTAATTTGAAAACTTCATCCTAAAGACATTTTTTTTTTGATGGAGCTAGTATAGGTGTATGTGAAGGAGAGGAAGCAGAAAAGATCAGAGAAATGGGTAATTATAACAAACACAATAAATGGGGTAAAGATAATACCATTTGATTAGCCAACTTAAAATTTTCAGTGTTCAAAAAACTTTTTTTCATATCTAGTAATACCACAGACTTGGGCATCAGGATACCTGTGTTTAATCCCAGGTCTGTTCTTAAACAACTATAAAATCTCTGGTTAGTCATGCTACCTCTCAAAGTCTCCTTATGTGTAAAACAATAGACCTTAAGCAGAAAATCTCTTAGGACCCTAGAACGGTACTGTCCAATATGGTAGCCACCATCCACATATGCTATTTAAATTTATATTTCAATTAATTAAAATTAAATAAAGTTGAGAAGTTAGTTACTCCATCCCTGTAGCCACATTTCTTTCCTTTTTTATTTTTTTTAAATGTTTTATTCATTTCTGAGAGAGACAGCATTAGCAGGGGAGGGTCAGAGAGGGAGATACAGAATCTGAAAGAGGTTCCAGGCTCTGAGCTAGCTATCAGCACAGAGCCCGACGCGGGGGCTCAAACCCATGAACCGTGAGATCATGACCTGAGCTGAAGTCGGACGCTTAACCAACTGAGCCACCCAGGCGCCCCGGTACTTTTTTGTTTTTAACAAAAATGTGAGTTTAGAGCTGGAGGAAAAATAAGCAAATTCACGATTTGACAATTTTCATGTCAAATAAGCCAACGTATAAAAAAGTCTTATAGATTTTGGATTTGTCTGTAGACTTTTGATGACAATTAATAAATTAAACCATGTTAGTACTTCATCAGCCTTCTGTTTCATAGTGTAACAAATTTCAGATGAAAGACCTATTTGATACATAAAGCTGGCTTATTCTAACTTTAAAGCTACGGAATAATACATAATAATATGTATACAGGGACGTTATCTTTAGCATGCTATTTTTTATCTACTGTTCTAACACTTCAGAAATGCGGTAATGATTTGTAGGCCAAATGAAAATCTAAAGAATGGATATAGATGATATAATTACTTCATATTCTAGTCCTAGAATCTTACATTTTTCCAAATATAGGTTATTTTGACCTAATGTTCTACTATTATTAACTTACACTAAAAGGTGTAGTTGGTACAAGGCTGGGGGAAAGTAACTTCAACAGTGCTAGGATTTAATCATTGTCTTCAAGTAAAAATCAGTCTCTGGGGTTCAAAATAGTGTGACAAAACAAATATAATGAAGGGGTAGGAAAGACTGCATAAAGAATGTCATAAGTAGTTCTTCAGAATGGCCAGGATTTTAGTAGAGAGGGTATTACTGGGGGTAACAACATGGAGACAGGCACCAGTTGAGTTTAGCTACATCAAAGAATTCCTGAAGTAGAGTAGGGAACAGACACAATTGTATTCCTATTACCTACATTGTTTTGAGTAATCTTTGTTTAAAGAATGGGAAAAATATAAATAAAATATATAAAAGGTTTTTATCATTTTGTGAGAGTATTCTCTGATTTATAGATTTAGATCATCTTTCAGAACCATTCCTATATAAGGATAAAATCACTCATTTTCAAATTTTCCTCTTTCTTGAAAGTGTAATGCCATATTTCTCTACAGTAGCATGAACAACATCCAGTTATTTATTCTGCTGTCTTTAGTTCAGCATATGCCCGAAATGAATGGATATAGAGTTAAGACTGGTATGTTTAAAAGCAGAAACCATGTAAATAATTTAATTTTTTATCAAATAAATTTGACACATAACGTGTAAGTTTAAGGTGTACAGCGTGTTACTTTGATGTGTTTATATATTTTGTAATATGATTGTCATTGTAGTGATAAATTACATAATTATAGTACAATATTATTATCTATATTCATTGTACTGTGCATTTAATCTGTCACTACTTATTACAAGCTTGTACGTTTAAGCATCATCAATCTTATCAACTCCCTTCTCTGATTACTACCATTTTACTGTTTTTTACAGGTTTGACTTTTTAGATTCCATATATAAGTGGTTTCATATAGTACTTGTCTTCCTGTCTCACTTACTTCGCTTAGCATAATGTACTCATGATCCATCCATGTTGTTACGAATAGTTGGATATCATTCTTTTACAGGGTTGAATAATATTCCTTTGTGTATATGTACCACATTCTTTTTCATATGTTAATTTGTTGATGAGCATTTGAGTTGTGTCCATATCTTGGCAATTGTGAATAATGCTGCAATAAATAGGGGAGTGCATATATCTCATCTAAATCTTAATCTCTTTTTGATAGAATCATAAGACAAACCAAACGTTGGAGCTCTAAGGCAGTGCTGTCTAATAAAACTTTCTTTGGTGATTAAAATGTTCTGTTTCTGTGCAGTCCAGAATGGTAGTCACTAGGTCCTGCGTATCTTTTGAGGCCTTGAAATGTGGCTAGGAATGGGGCGCGTGGGTGGTTCAGTTGGTTAAGCGTCTGACTTCCGCTCAGATCATGATCTCACGGTTCATGGGTTTGAGCCCCCGCGTCGGGCTCTGTGCTGATAGCTAGCTCAGAGCCTGGAGCCTCTTTCAGATTCTGTATCTCCCTCTCTCTCTGACCCTCCCCTGCTTGCTCGCTCTCTCTCTCTCAGAAATAAATAAAACACTAAAAATTTAAAAATACAAAAAAAACAAAAAAACAAAAAACAAAAAAGTACCACCTGGGAAAAATAATGAAGCCTTCTACTTGTACTACAAATATAAGGCTGCTTTCTATGATAGTTATCCACTATCATCTAGCATTTATCTAAAATGATATATAAAATACTTGAATAGCAGTTTCATTAGCTGTAGTCTAACAACACTATGGGGACACATGATGATCAAGCATAATCCCAAAGTGAAATAAGTGAAATAAAAAATTTTTTTAAAAAAAGATTGAGTCATATGCTCTACTAACTGATTTAGCCAGGCACCCCCTAAAACAATTTCTTTAAATATAAAAATAATATGGCATTTTTACCATTTTCAAATATCTTCTCCCATTCAGTAGGTTGCCTTTTTGTTTTGCTGATCATTTCCTTCACTCTGCAAAAGCTATTTATTTTGTTGTAGTCCCAATACTTTTAATTTGCTTTTGTTTTCTCTTGCCTGAGAAGACTAGACAAATGATTTCTAGAAAAATGTTTCTATGGCCAATGTCAAAAAAATTACTGCCTATGTTTTTTTCTAGGAATTTTATGATATCCAGTCTCACATTTAGATCTTTAATCCATTTTATCTTGTGTATGGTATTAGAAAGGGGTCCAGTTTCATTGGTCTGCATGTTGCTGTGCAGTTTTCACAGCACCATTTCTTGAAGACATTGTCTTTTTCCCATTGCATATTCTTGCCTCCTTTGCTATAAATTAACTGACTATGAAAATGTCGGTTTATTTCTGGACTCAGTTCCATTGCTCTAATCCATTGATCTATGTGTCTGTTTTTGAGCCAGTACCCTGGAGACTTCTAAACCTAATTACCTGTCAAAGGTCCCATTTTATAATACCATCACATTAGGAGTTTAGGGGATATAAGCATTCAATCCATAATAGCTCATATATTTTTAAATTAAAAAAATCTTAACATTGGACTTAGACAAAATGCCAAGATGGAGAATTTATCCCAAACGAAAGAACTGGATAAGGTAACGGACAGAGATCTAAGCAAAACAGATATAAGTAACATGCCTAATGGAGAATTTAAAGTAATGATCCTGAGTATACATATTGGACTTGAGAAAAGAATGGAAGCATCATGGAGACCATTACCACAGAGATAAAAGTTAAAAAAGAATCAATCGGGCGCCTGGAGGGCTCAATCGGTTAAGCGTCCAACTTCAGATCAGGTCATGATCTCACGGTTTGTGGGTTCGAGCCCTGCGTCGGGCTCTATGCTGACAGCCACCTCAGAGCCTGGAGCCTGTTTCAGATTCTGTGTATCCCTCTCTCTCTGACCCTCCCCTGCTCACACTGTCTCTGTCTCTCTCAGAAATAAATAAAACATTAAAAAAGAAAAGAATCAATCAGAGACGAATGCAGTAAACCAGATTAGAAATACACCTGATGCATTGAACAGTAAGGTGACCTAGAACGCAACAAGATGGAAGGCAATGAGGCTGAACAAAAGAAAGAATTATTCAAAACAAGAATAGATGTAGGGAACTCAGTGACTTCACCAAACATAACATTTATATTATAGGAGTCTTAGAAGAAGAGAGGGAAAAGGGGGCAGAAAAAATTTTTTGAAGAGATAATAGCTGAAAACTTCCCTAATCTCGGGATGGAAACAGACATCCAGATCTAAGAGGCACAGAGAATTCCCAACAAAATCAACAAAAACAGGCCCACACAAAGACATTTTAATGAAATTTGCAAAATATATTGATAAGGAAGTTTGCGAGATATATTGATAAGGAAAAAATCTGAAGGGGTGCCTGGATGGCTCAGTCGGTTAAGCGTCTGACTCTTGGTTTCAGCTCAGGTCATTATCTCATGGTTCGTGAGATTAAGCCCTGTGTCGGGCTACCCACTAACAGCATGGAGCCTGCTTGGGATTCTCTTGTCCCTCTCTTTCCATCCCTCACTCTCTCTTGAAATAAAGAAACATTTTTATCAGAGAAAGGAAAATATTTAAGTGCAGCAAGACAAAAGAAACCCTAAATTTAGAAAGGAAAATCCATAACACTAGCTGCAGATTTCTTAACAGAAACTTGGCAAGCCAGAAGGGAGTGTCATGAGGTATTCAAAGTGCTGAATCGGAAACATCTGCAACAGAGAATACTTTATCCAGCAAGGCTAGCATTCAGAATAGAAGGAGCAAAAAAATAGTTTTCCAGACAAAAACTAAAAGAGTTTGTGATCACTGAACCAGCGCAGTAACAGATATTAAAGGGGAGTCTTTTGAGTGGAAAGGAGAGACCAAAAGTGACAGTATTAGAGCAGGAAGTACAAAAGCAGTAAAAATGAATATTTCTGTAAAAATCCAGTCAAGAAACTTACAAAAATAACATAAAATGTAATGATATAGCTAAAACGTGATGAGGAGAGGAAGAAAGAATGGATTGAAACTTGATTTGCAGAAGAGGTTATATACAAACTTATATATAAGTTATATACAAATATATATATATATATATATATATATATATATATATATATATATATATAAGACCTATAAATGGGTCAACCAGGAAATAAAATAAGAAATTAAAAAAACATATATGGGAACAAATGACATAAAAACACAGTACCAAAATGTTTAGGATGCAGCAACAAGTGTTCCTAAGGGAAGTATCAGCAATACAGGCCAACCTCAAGAAACAGGAACAATCTCAGGTAAACAACCTTACCCACAACTAAAGGAACAGTTGAAGAACAACAAATAAAGCTTAAGGACAGTAGAAGGAAGGAAAGAATAAAGATTAGAGCACAAATAAATGATATAGAAACTAAGAAAACAGTAGAACAGGTCGGTGAAACTAGGAACTGGTTCTTTGAAGAAATTAATTAAATTGATAGATTTATCAAAATCTAGCTAGATTTATCAAAAAGTAAAGGGAAAGGATCCAATAAATAAAATTGTGAATGAAAGTGGAGAAATAAGAACCAACACTACAGAAATACAAATAATAAGAGAATACTATGAAAAACTATAGGCTAAGAAATTGGACGACCTAGAAGAAATGGATAAATTCCTAAAAACATATCAATTACCAAAACTGAAACAGGAACAAACAGAAAATTTGAACAGACACACCACGAGCAAGAAATTGAATTAATAATGAAGAATCTCCCAACAAGCAATAGTCAGGACCAGATGGCATCACAGGAAATCCTACCTAACATTTAAAGAAGGGTTAATACTTACTCTTCTCAAAATATTCCAAAAAATAGAAAAAAGGGGAAAATCACACATTCATTCTATTAGGACAGCATTACCCTGATAAGGAAACCAGATAAATACAGCACTGAAAAAGACAACTGCAGGCCTGTATCTCTGACAAACGTGGATTCAAAATCCTCAACAAAGTACTAGCAATTGACTCTTACCATGCATTAAAAAAAAAAAAAATCATTCAGGGGCGCCTGGGTGGCTTAGTTGGTTGAGCGTCCGACTTTCGCTTAGGTCATGATCTCGCGGTTCGTGGGTTCGAGCCCCGCGTCGGGCTCTGTGCTGACTGCCAGCTCAGAGCCTGGAGCCTGTTTCAGAGTCTGTGTCTCCCTCTCTCTCTGACCCTCCCCTGCTCACGCTGTCTTGCTCTCTCTCTCCTAGAAATAAATAAAACATTAAAAAAAATCATTCAGCAGAATAAAGTGGGATTTATTCTTGGATTGCAAGGGTGATTTAATGTTTGCAAATCAATGTGATACACCATATTAATAAGGGATAAGAACCATGTGATCATTTCAGTAGATGCAGGAAAATGATTTGACAAAGTACAACATACATTCATGATAAAAACTGAACAAAGAAGGTTTACAGGGAATATACCTCAACATAATATTAAAAACCTGCAGCTAATATTCTCAATGGGGAGAATACTGAGAGCATTTCCCCTAAGATCAGGAACAAGAGAGCAATGTCTACTCTCACCACTGTTATTGAATATAGTACTGGGAGTGCTAGGCATAGCAATAACAATCAGACAACAAAAAGAAATAAAAGGCATTCAAATCATCAAGGAAGAAGTAAAAGCTTTACTATCTGCATATGATATAGTATTATATACAGATAACCTGAAAGACTCCACCAAAACTCTGCTAAACCTGATGAAATAATCCATTAAGTTTGCAAGATATAAAATCAATGTATACAAATCTGTTCCATTTCTATACACCAATAATGAAGTAGCAGAAAGAGATATCAAGGAATGAATCCCATTTACAATTGCATCAAAAACAGTAAGATACTTTTTAGTAAACCTAATTGAAGAGGTGAAAGACTGTCTTCTGAAACTGAAACACTGATGAAAGAAATTGAGAGTGACACAAAGAAATGGGAAGACATTCCATGCTCATGGACTGAAAGAACAAATATTGTTAAAATGTCTATACTGTTCAAAGCAATCTATTCATTTAATGCAATCTCTATCAAAATGCCACCAGCATTTTTCACAGACCTAGAACAAATAATCCTGAAATTTGTATTGACTCACAAAAGACACTGAGTAGCCAAAGCAATCTTGAGAAAGAGAAGCAAAGTTGGAAGCATCACACTTGCAGTCTTCAGGATATACTACAATGTTTTAATGGTCAAAATAATATGGTACTGGCATAAAAATAGACACAAAGACAGTGGAATAGAAAGGAAATCCAGAAATAAACCCACAGTTACATAGTTAATTAGTCTTTGTTTGACAAAGCAGGAAGGAATATCCATTTGGAAAAAGATGTTCTCTTCAACAAATGGTGCTGGGAAAAATGGACAGCAACATGTACAAGTATTAAATTGGACCACTTGCTTACATCATACACAAAAACAAATTAAAAATGGATTAACAACCTAAATGTGAGATCTGAAACTATAAAATGGTAGAAGAGTACACAAGCTTTGACATCAGCTGGAGCAACTTCTTTCTAGGTTTGTCTCTTGAGGCAAGGGAAACAAAAGCAAAAATAAACTTTTGTGACTTCATCAAAATAAAAATCTCCTGCACAGTGAAGGAAACAGTGAACAAAACTAAAACAGCTTATGGAATAGGAGAAGATACTTGCAAATGACATATGGGATAAAGGATTAGTATCCAAGATATATAAAGAGCTTTTAAAACAACACCCTAGGGGTGCCTGCATGGCTCAGTCGGTTAAGCGGTTAAGCGTCCAACTTTGGCTCAGGTCAGATCTCACGGTTCCTGGGTTTGAGCCCTGCGTAGGGCTCTGTGCTGACAGCTAGCTCCGAGCCTGGAGACTGCTTCAGATTCTATGCCTCCCTGTCTCTCTGACCCTCTGCTGTTCATGCTCGCTCACTCGCTCGCTCTCAGAAAGAAATAAAACATTAAAAAAAATAAAAAATAAAACTCAACACCCAATTAACAAATTATCCAATTAAAATGGGCGGATGACATGATAGACATTTTCCCAAAGAAGACATACAGATGGCCCACAAATAGATGAAAAGATGTTCATCATCACTGATCATCAGAGAAATCCGAATGAAAACTACAATGAGTGATCACCTCACACTTGCAGAATGGGTAAAATCCAAAACATAAGAAAGATTAGTGAGGATGTGAGGATAAAGGAACCCTCTTGCACTGTTTGTGGGAATTCAGACTGGTGTAGCCACTGTGCAAAATGGTATGGATGTTTTTCAAGTCATTAAAAATAGAAGTGATCCTCTGATCCAGTAATTGCATTACTGGGCATTCACACAAAAAAATACAAAAGCACTAATTCAAGGGGTTACATGCACCTCTCTGTTTCTTGCAGCATTATTACAATACACAAACTATGGAAGCAGCTCATGTCTGTCAGTAGATGTATGGATAAAGAAAATGTCTTATATAAATGTACACATATGTATATACATACACACATACATACACACAGTGGAATACTGTTCAGCCATGGAAACGAACGGAACCTTGCCATTTGTTAAAACATGGACAGAGCTAAAGTGTATAATGCTAAATGAAATAAGTCAGAGAAAGACAAGTACCATTTGATGTTACTCATATGTGGAATTTAAGAAATAAATGAATAAAGGAAAAGTAGACCAAGAAATAGACCATTAACTATAAAGAACAAACTGGTGGTTACCAGATAGGAGGTGGATGGGTGATGGGTGAACTTTGCAATGGTTATTAAAGAGTACATTTAAGGGGTGTCTGGGTGGCTAAGTCAAGTTAAGCATCTGACTTCAGCTCAGGTCATGATTTCACAGTTTGTGAATTCAACCCCTGCTTCGGGCTCTGTTGTCAGTGCAGAGCCCACTTCAGATCCTCTGTCTCCCTCTCCCTGAGTCTTTCCCTCACTTGGTGCACTGTTTCTCAAAAATAAAGATATCAAAAAAGAGTACATTAAAAAAATCACTGAATTTAATATAATTTTTGGAGTTCATTTTTTAATTCTCATTCCGAATACTATCCATATATTGGAATTTATTGATTTTAAGTTTTTCAAGTTTTCCCCTCCATTTTGCTTCGTTTATTTATTGAGGAAATTAGGCTATGTCATTTTCCCTATAGAGTTTCTGAATTCTTGAAATTTCTTAATGAGCTGCCATGGTGTCTTTTAATGTGTTTCACTGTCTTTATCTTTTCTATCATAATAATATCGGGCAGCTAACTGATAATTAGTAGATTTTGCTTTAACTTCATTAATCTTTATTCCCTACTAAAAATCTCAATCTTTCAAATACCTGCATACTCTAATTGTGTTATTCTACAAAGCACACATAGCAGTTTCATAATAAAAATGACAATACTACCATCAACAGTATGATTATTAGAAACATATTATTAAATACATTATTAAGAAGTTTTAATTTTTTGTAACTATTTTTGCATTTATATTTTTACTGTTCTCTCTGTCCTTTGGGTATATTGCCCATTAGGAATGGACAATCAATTACACAATTGTAAGCACACTGTGAGAATTGTTCTCTGCGCTCATTGGTTCTACATGGTTTATTTCAGTTTCCTTTTATTTTTTAGGGCTTATCTTTTTAACTTTAAATCTTTTAATTAAAAAATTATACTTATTACAGGACTCTCATAAAAAAATCCTTTGCTATATGGTGATACATTTCTAATGCAGAATTAATAATTAAGGACTGATTTTATATTAGACTATAATTAATGCTCTTTATTACAAAATAGGTAACAAAATTTCTTATAGAAAAAAGCTTTGAATTTTAATTCTGTTAATAGAGGATATCCATATGTTTATGTTTCCAAGTGAAATTGGATAAGGCACTATTTTACCTTATTGTTTCAGCTGTCATACTGTGAACTGGTGTCCCTTCTGTTATCTAATTATTCCTACATTTTTTTCCCACATATTTTGGTGATGCTGCTATTTTTTTGTCTTCTTCTTTTTTTTTTTTTACAAATAGTTTATTGTCAAATTGGCTTCCACATAACATCCAGTGCTCATCCCCACTAGTGCCCTTCTCCACGCCTATCCCCGCATCCCCCCCCACATCCATCACTCCTCAGTTTTTGTCAGGATTCAAGAGTCTCTCATGGTTTGCCTCTCTCCCTTTCCCTCACCATTTCCCCCCTTCTTCTCCCCCTTGTTCCTCAATTAAGTTCCTCCTAATCCTCCTATACGTGCAAACATATATTTGTCCTTCTCTGTCTGACTTAGTTCGCTCAGCATAACACCCTCAGGGTCCATCCATGTTGCTACACATGGCCAGATTACATTGTTTCTCATTGCCATGTAGTATTCCATTGTATAGATAAACCACATCTTCTTGATCCATTCATCCGTTGATGGACACTTAGGCTCTTTAGTGTTTTAGCTATCGTTGAGAGTGCTGCTATGAACATTGGGGTCCATGTGCCTATGCATCCAGCATTTCTGTATCCCTTAGATAAATTCCTAGCAGTGCTATTGCTGGGGCATAGGGAGTTCTATTGTTAGTTTCTGAGGAACCTCCACACTGTTTTCAGAGGGGCTGTACCAGGTTTACATTCCCACCAACAGTGCAGGAGGGTGCCCGTTTCTACACATCCTCACCAGCATCTAGAGTTCTCTGGTTGGCTCATTTTAGCCACTCTGACTGGCATGAGGTGGTATCTCAGTGTGGTTTTGATTTGTATTTCCTTGATGAGGAGGGATCCTGAACTTCGTTTCATGTGTCTGTGATGCTGCTATTTATTTTATTTTTTAATGTTTTTTTATTTATTTCTAGGAGAGAGAGAGAGAGAGAGGGAGACACCATGAGCAGGGGAGGGTCAGAGAGAGAGAGGGAGTGACAGACTCTGAAACAGGATCCAGGCTCTGAGCTGGCAGTCAGCACAGAGCCCGACACGGGGCTCGAACCCACAAACCGCGAGATCATGACCAAAGCGAAAGTCGGACGCTTAACTGACTAAGCCACCCAGGCGCCCCTGTGATGCTGCTATTTAAAATAGCTCTCATGCATAGTGCACAAGTGCTTTCTTGTACTTTTAGCTGCAAAAAATATGTGATATTCCTTATAGAGAGAATATTTGTGTTCAATATACTTTGTTTAAGAGTGACTTATCTTGCTGTTGGCTGTAAGTTTAATGTTAATGAGTTAACAATATATAGTAAATAAGGTATTTTTATTTTATAAAATTGTTTTTTGAACTAAGGTGTTTTTAAATGGAAACAGGTATAAATCAAGGTTACATATTGGTCAGCTGATGAAAACATAATCAGAGGCTGGCAAGAAATTAACCCTTTATTTTCCCTGGAAGCTGTGTTTCAATATTCCTTAAATCAGTTTTCACAGCTATTTTGTGAAATGCAACTACTACAAATAATGACAGTCAACTATATTTTGATTACAGAAATATTTGGAAAGTTTATCTCTTATATGGGAGTTAACCTGAATCTTATCTTCAGTCTTGGTTTTTGTAAATCTCTTTATAATAGAATTTTGTCCTAAAACCTGTTAACTTTTGGAGGAAGCCAGTTTTTATCTCTCATGAATTTTAAACACGTCATTTATAATTTTGAATTGACAAGTCATTATTTTGACATCACAATTTTCATGCAAGGTCTTACCTTCTTGTGAAAAGTAAGATTACTTTTGTTCAGTGTTAATGCTTTTTAACAGCTTCATTAGCTTGTAAGTTTGTATACTACCCTCAAGCTCTAATACTTTTTGAATATCTTGTTTAATTTTATAAATCAGAAATTGGCATTTTTTATAAGATTGTTAGACTATACAGAACATAAGGCCACATAATCCTTTGGTTTTTGTTTATTTTTATTTTCATAAATATTTACATATTAATAAAAACATTTTAGTTCAGAGGCCAGGCCAGATGTAGCCAAGAGCTGTACTTTGCCAATTACTATTCTAAAATTTTCAGTGTGGTATGTATTCAGCTGCTTCTCTTTGGGTAGGGATCCCTTCTTCATCAGTATAACCTGTTTTTGAAAAGCCTGAACATGCCAATGTGTTATTTTCTTTGGACCAAAATCTTGGCCTTTTTTGTTTAGAGGCAACAAATATGCTATGTTTTATTGTTATTATGTTTCTCAACCAGAGCCTGATAAACATCAAGTACCTGGGACAAGAAAAAAGAAGTGTTATAAGCACAGCCACTTAGCATCTTCATTCAGGGTGGAAAGATTGGGGAGCAAAAATTAATTGCCCATTTACCAAGTACAAGCCATTTTTTCATAACTATTCATTTAATCTTTATGATAACCATAAAAAGGAAGGCATTCCTATGTTTTTCAGATATATAACCTAGGACATGAGGGTAGTACTATCAAGTAGGAATTTCTTCAATGATGGAATTACTGTTTATCTGTACTCTACAGTATACTGCTGAGCACTTGAAATGGGGCTAATATGATTAAGGGAATAAATTTAAAATTTTACTTATTTTATTTAAATTTAAATAAATACAAGTAGCTAATAGTTACCATACTGTACAGCATAACTCTAAGAGCTTAAGTAACTTGCCCACATTTAGACAGTTTCACAACTGGGATTCAAAACCAGGCCTGTGTAATTCTTAAGCTCATATTTTTTCTATTATACCGCACTGCCTCATAAATAAAAGGTGGATGGACTCTATCTTACTGAGGAGATGCAAATTTACGTAGACATTTTTCAAGATATGTTAACTTTGGGCCACTAGTTCAGTTAATCTAGACTGGAACACTAGATTATAAATATCAAAAAATAAGAATGTATATTATAGTCTATATACTGTTACTGTATTATGTAAGGTAAGATGAATATACCCTGGGAAGATTAGGTTATTGAAAAATGTTTAGGTATTAACTTATTTCAAAAGTGTTTTTTTTTTAATCTAGGAATAAGCTCTAACCAGGTGTTTTAAAATAGTTTTTAAGGGGCGCCTGGGTGGCTTAGTCGGTTAAGCGTCCGACTTTCGCTTAGGTCATGATCTCGCGGTTCATGGGTTCGAGCCCCGCGTCGGGCTCTGTGCTGACTGCCAGCTCAGAGCCTGGAGCCTGTTTGGGTCTGTGACTCCCTCTCTCTCCGACCCTCCCCTGTTCACGCTGTCGCTCTCTCTCTCCTAGAAATAAATAAAACATTAAAAAAAATAGTTTTTAAATATAAGAATTGACATTCTTTAATCACTTCAGATATGCTAACAACATTTCTCAGGTGCATAGGAGAGCATCCTTGATTACATCAGCTTTGATATTTTTTTACTGAAAAATGACATAGATATGATGTAGAAATCTTATTTCATTAGTGAATACCAAGTATAAAAAATCAAAAGTAGGGGCGCCTGAATGGCTTAGTCGGTTAAGTATCCGACTTTCGCTTAGGTCATGATCTCGCGGTTTGTGGCTTCGAGCCCCGCGTCGGGCTGTGTGCTGACTGCCAGCTCAGAGCCTGGAGCCTATTTCAGAGTCTGTGTCTCCCTCTCTCTCTGACCCTCCCCTGCTCACGCTGTCTCTCTCTCTCCTAGAAATAAATAAAAATATTTTAAAAAAATCAAAAGTGATGTCTTTTGGGAAAGCAGTCCTAGATGAATTTTTCTGTGATGCTGACATATGTAACAGAGGGAACCTTGAAGGGAAAATAACAGTGAACAAAGTTTTATTAGTTTTGAGTCTTCATTTTACCCTGTGTTTCTGGAATCTCAATCTAAATCAGAGTTATGTGTGGCTCAAAGAAGAAATTGCCTAATTAGTTTCAGTAGCTTCCCTTATTCTACTCAGAAAATATTGAAAACTGTCAGAAATGAACTATAGGCACTATCACTGTTATCAGAGAACACATAAAATTTTTGGCTAATATTTCTTGCCGTTCTTGTACAATTTTACTTGTGTGTAATCCAAAGAGACCCCTTTCCTCTGGATGTCCTTTGTCAATTTCAGCAAGGTTCCTTTCCTATGTAAAACTTTTACAGTATTTGTTCCCTGGAAAGCTTTTCATTTGGCCTTGAACACATAATCTTTAGGAATTCTTTTGATTCTTAAATGAACACTGGAGCACTTTGTTCTAAGAGTCAGTGATTTTCTTGCATTCTTAATTCAAATCAAGTTATATCCTAAACAAAGGTCACTTTTGGCTTCAGATTAAGCATGAGACAGAGAAAGAGCAATGCATTGAAAAGTTAGGAACAAAGGATTTGTAATGGTAAAAAATTACTTTTATAAATAATGTAAATTGTATTTCAAGATACAACTTGAATCACCCAGTACTCCTTATCACCCTAGTTTTTTAATGTCTCCATAGAATTTATCAATTTGTAATATGTTATTTATTTATTGTGTTTATTGCCTGTTTGTGCTCTATACTAGAATGTCAGCTCCATAAGATGAAGAATCTTTTTTTTAATTAATGTTTTATTTATTTCTGAGAGAGAGAGAGACAGCGCGAACAGGGGAGGGTCAGAGAGAGAGGGAAGTACAGAATCTGAAGCAGGTTCCAGGCTCTGATGTGGGGCTTGATGTGGGGCTCGAACCCAAGAACTGCGAGATCATGACCTGAGCTGAAGTCAGACGCTCAACCGACTGAACCACCCAGGCGTCTCAAGAGGAAGAATCTTTGTTTTGTTTACTGATAATATCCTAACCACTGAGGCTGTGGTCTGACATAGTATTTCCTGAGACCATGGTACGATATTTATTTGTAGACCAGGTGAATACCATGATCTTTTCCACTTCATCCCTCAAATTTTGTATTCACTTGTTAATAATTATTTTGTTGATATATTTCATATGAAGTACAGTTAACAAATTAATAAAAATAATATTTGACCATCTAGTATGATAAGAGAATTTTAGAAATTGTATTCTAAAAATATATCAAGTAAATTGAGTGCTTGAATTTTTAATACTTCAAATGAAACGCATAGTGTTCCTAGGATACCCCCAAAATTTATCAGGAAATGGAAGATGAGCTTTTCAATTAAGAATATCTTTGATATATCTTTCTCAGATGGGAAAGCTGACAACCATACCTGCAGGTCTGATATGTGCATCTATAAGTGTGCATGCGGCCAAAGAAGAAGAATTGAAAAAGCATCTAGTAAAACCAGAGCAGGTAATTTGTCTACAAAAGTTTTTGGATTTTGTATAACATAAATATGGAAAAGCCATGAGTGAGTTATTTCTATTCATCAAAAATGTATTTTTATGAAAATGTTAAGCATGTTTTATTTTTTATTTATTTAAAATTTTTTTAAAATCTTTATTTATTTTTGAGGGAGAGAGAGAAAGAGAGAGAGAGAGACAGCATGAGCAGGGAAGGGGCAGAGAAAGAGACAAAGAATCCAAAGCAGACTCCAGGCTCTGAGCTGTCAACACCACAAGATTAAGACCTTTGCTGAAGTTGGACGCTTAAACGACTGAGCCACCTAGGTAACCCGAGCATGTTTTAGAAGTTCAAATAAATAGTTGTAGGGTGTACCAAAATAAACACTGTATCTATTATGTTTAAATTAAACATCTAGGAGGAGGTTCAGAAAGTGAGTAGGGCGACCCAGGCTGGCCTCATCCCTTAAAAACAGCTAGATAAACATCAAATAATTCTGAACAACCAAGAAATAGATCTGAGGCCTCAGAGAACTAACTGTACAACTAGAAATAAGGAAAACTGCCACATTATGGAAGGTAGGAACTTCAGAGATTTGATTTGGAGGATAAGAGTTCTGGGCAGTGAGGAGGGGAAGGAGCCCTGCCCATGACAGAGGAGTGAGAATGAGAGAGAAAATGAGGAGAGAGAGCGAGCAAGAGAGAGAAAGAGTGAAAACACGTACAGGGGATTTCACAACAAAACTTCTTGCCAAAACCCACTGACTTGTAAAAGGAGAGAGGCTAAATACCATAAGTTTTTTGTAAGCAGTGGAGTGCAGAATCTGAAGATTTTGAGGTCTGTCCCATTACCAGTGTCATGCCTGGTGGGCTTAGCAGTGCTCTGGTGGGGAAGGAATACAAAGAACCAGGAACAGGAAGGGTGCTCTGAGGATCCCCAGGGTTGCACAAGGAGAAGCAGTTCCCTTTATTGTAGTGCATTTGGGAGGGGTCACGTGGCTTCTCAGGGACAAAAGACCTGGTAGGCGTCATTGAGTGGCCCCATTCAATAATATAGAAACATGTATCAGGTGAGTGTCGCAAGCCTTTGTGTGGGCTTTTTGTTACTCTTTACTGTAAACTTGGAACCGCTATGCAGTCATGTGACTGTTTTCTGGGACAAACTGACATCCTGCCACAGTGTAGCAAGACCCTCCCCCAGAGGACCTGCACAGATCCCTGCCACTGGGATCTCTAGGATTTGGAGTTTTGAAACCCAGCTGCATGCCTGAGATAAAACACAGGAGTGCTGTGCCACCTTGCAGGCAGAGAGCTCAGATGCAGGCAGGGTAAAGGCACTGATCTGAGAGAAGTCTGGGATACAGGAGTGGTGATTGTTTCCTCTTTTCTGAGGGCTTCCTAAGGAGTGGCAGGTGCGAACTTTGTGCTCTGGGGATGAGAAAGCAAAGTGATTTCATTCTCCTCCGTCCCCACCTCCCGCCATCATCACTGAGAGCAAAACACTGCTACCCAGGGGAAGTCGAAGCTGCATACACTAAACCCCATTCCCCTGTGAACTGCAGGTGCATCTCCCATAGGACAGGTCTGCCTGAGAATCAGGGCAGTGGGCCCCATCCCCAAACGACCTGCAGAAACCTCTCACCGGTACCAAATCCAGTGATCATAAAGTGCTACAAAGCTTAAGCTCTAGGGGAAATAGGTTCTAACTTATTTATTTTTGAGAGACATTGAGCATGAGCGGAGGAGGGGCAGAGAGAGAGGGAGGCATAGAACCCGAAGCAGGCTCCAGGCTCTGATCTGTCAGCACAGAGCCTGATGTGGAGGTCAAACACAAGAACCATGAAACCATGACCTGAGCTGAAGTTGGATGCTTAACCGACTGAACCACCAAGGTGCCCCTACAACAGGCTTTTCTAACAATCATACAAAAAAGCAGTGATCCAGACAAAAATGAAAGATGGAGGAATTCGCCTCAAGAGAAAGAACAGGAAATCACAGCCAGGTATTTTATCAACACAAATACAAGTAAGATGTCTGAACCAAACTTTAAAACAATAATCATGAGGACACTAGCTGAGATTGAAAAAAGCATAAAAGACACTAATGAATCCTTTACTGGAAAGATGAAAGAACTAAAACCTATTCAGGCTGAAATAAATACTATAACCGAGATTCAAAACCGAATGTATGCAGACATTGAGGATGGATGAAGCAGAGGAACCAATCAGTAATATAGAAGATAAAATTATGGGGGGAAAAATGAAGCCAAAATAAAGAAAGAAAGGTATTGGATCACAAATATAGACTTAAGGAACTCAGTGACTTCTTAAAGTGTAATAATATTTGTATCATAGGCATCTCAGAAGAAGAGAAAGGGACAGAAGTTTTATTTGACCAAATTTTAGCTGAAGATATCCCTAATCTGGGGAAGTAAATAGGCATCAAAATCCAGACGCACAGACTCTTGAGTGCTGAGAACAAACTCAGGGCTGGTGGCGGGGGGGGAAGGAGGGTGATCGGCATGGAGGAGGGCACGTGTTGGGATGAGCACTGGGTGTTATATGTAAACCAACTTGACAATAAACTAAGGGAAAAAAGAAAAACAAAATCCAGACGCACAGAGAACTCTCATTGATTCAACAAAAGCTGGCCATCACCAAGATATATCATCATCAAATTCACAAAATACATAGATAAGGAAAGAATCCTGAAAGCAACAAGGGGAAAAACTCTGTAACCTTCCTTTAACAAGAGAAGACATCAGGTTCCTTTAACAAGAGAAGACATCAGGTTCCAACAGATCTGTGTACAGAAACTTGGCTGACCATAAGGGAGCAGTATGATGTATTCAGTGTGCTGAATGGGAAAAATATGCAGCCAAGAATACTTTATTTGGCAGGCTGTCATTCAGTATAGAAGCAGAGATAGAGTTTCCCAGACAAACAGAAACAAAAGGAGTTTGACCACTAAAAAAGTCCTATAAAAATATTAAAGGGGCTCTTTTTTGGGGGGGAGGGCAATAAAAAACGAAAAGCAACAACCAAAGAACATCATCAGAAACACCAAATTTCAGGTAACACAATTGCACTAAATTCCTATCTATCAATAATTACTCTGAATGTAAATGGACTAAATGCTCGTATCAAAACACATAGAGTATCAGAATAGATAAAAACAAAACAAAACACAAGAGTGCCTGGGTGGCTCAGTGGGTTAAGTGTTTGACTCTTCATTTTAGCTCAGATCATGATCTCACAGTTTGTGAGTTCCAGCCCTGTGTTTGGCTCTTTGATGATAGCATGGAGCCTGCTTGGGATTCTCTCTGTCCCTCTCTCTACCCTTCTCCCACACTTTCTCTCTCAAAAATAAATGAATATTTTAAAAAGTATTAAAAGAAAAACAAAACAAAAAAACATATATATATGCTTCGTACAAGAGACTCATTTTAGACCTAAAAAGACCTACGGATTGAAAGTGAGGGGATGGAGAAATACTTTTCACACAATTTGACCTCAAAACAAAGCCATGGTAGCAATACTTATATTAGACAAACTAGATTTTATTTTTTTTTTATGTTTTATTTATTTCTAGGAGAGAGAGAGACAGCGTGAGCAGGGGAGGGTCAGAGAGAGAGGGAGTCACAGACCGAAAGAGGCTCCAGGCTCTGAGCTGGCAGTCAGCACAGAGCCCGACGCGGGGCTCGAACCCACGAACCGTGAGATCATGACCTAAGCGAAAGTCGGACGCCCAACCGACTAAGCCACCCAGGCGCCCCTAGATTTTATACTAAAGAGTGTAACAAAAGATGAAGAAGTACACTGTATCATCATAAAAAGGAGTATCCAACAAGAAAATGTAACAATTCTAAATATAATGCCCCCAACATTGGAGCACACAACTATATAAATGAATTAATAACAAATATAAACACACTCAATAATAATACAGTAATAGTAGGGGACTTTGACATCCCTATACATCAATGTAGAAAACATCTAAGCAGAAAATCAACAAGAAAACAATGGCTTTGAATGACACACTGGACTAGATGGATATAATATATATATTATATAGTAGACATATATTGAGCATACTTCATCATATTATATAGTAGACATAAATTGAGCATACTTCATCATCATAAAAGTCATATATGAAAGACCTACAGCTAATACCATCCTCAATGGAGAAGAACTGAGAGCTTTTCTTCTAGGGTCAGGAACAAGACCATGGATGTTCACTCATTACTATTTAACAGTACTGGAAGTCTTAGCCTCAGTAATCAGACAACAAAAAGAAATTGCATCCAAATCAGAAAGAAAGAAATCAAACATTTGCTGTTTGCAGATGATATGATACTCTATGTAGAAAACCTGAAATATCCTCAAAAATTGCTATAACTAAAATGAACTTAGCAAAGTTGCAGGATATAAAATCAACATATAGAAATATGGTTCATTTCTATATACCAATAATGAAGCAGGAGGAAAAGAAAGTATGATCCAATTAACAAATTGCAGTAAAAACAATAATAACCCTAGGAAAAAACATACCCAAAGTGTTTAAAGATCTGTAATCTGAAAACTATAGAACAGTTATGAAGGAAATTGAATAGGACACACAGAAATGGTATAATTTCAATGCTCATGGATTTGAAGAATAAACATTGTTAAAATGTCTTTAATACCCAAAGCAATCTAAACATTTAATGCAATCCCTTTCAAAATACAGCAGAATTATTTTCAGAGCTATAACAGACTTAAAATTTGCATGGAACCTTAAAAGACTCTGAATAACCGGGGCGCCTGGGTGGCTTAGTCGGTTTAGCGGCCGACTTTCGCTTAGGTCATGATCTCTCGGTTCGTGGGTTCGAGCCCCGCGTCGGGCTCTGTGCTGACTGCCAGCTCGGAGCCTGGAGCCTGTTTCAGTCTGTGACTCCCTCTCTCTCTGACCCTCCCCTGCTCACACTGTCTCTCTCTCTCTCTCCTAGAAATAAATATTAAAAAAAAAAAAAAGACTGAATAACCAAACCAATCCCGAAAAAGAAAAGGAAAGCTGGATACACCACAATTTCTGACATAAAGCTAAATTGTAGAGCTGTAGTCATCAAGACAGTTATGGGAATGGCATAAAAACAGATATGTAGATCAATGGAACAGAATGGAAAACCCAGAAATGGACCCACATTTACATTAACTAATCTTTGATAAAGCAGGAATGAATATCCAATGGCAAAAAAATTTCTTCAACAAATGGTGTTCCGAAGACTTGGCAGTGACACACAGAAAAACGAACCTGGACCACTTTCTTACACCATATACAAACAAATTCTAAGTGGATGAAAGACCTAAATGTGAGATAGAAAACCGTTAGACTCCTATGAGAGAACACAGGCAGCAACCTCTTCGACTTGGCCAGAGCATCTTCTTTTTAGACATGTCAGTGGAGACAAGGAAAACAAAAGGAGACATGAACTTTTGGGATCTCATGAAGATAAAAAGCTCTTCACAGTGAAGTAAACAATCAACAAAACTTAAAGGCAGCCTATGGAATGGGACAAGATACTTGCAAATGACCTATCAGATAAACTAGTATCCAGAATCTATAAAGAACTTACCAAATTCAACACCCAAAAAAAAACAAATAATCCAGTGAAGAAATGGGCAAAAGACATGAATAGACACTTATAAAGAAGACATCTAGATGGCTAACAGTCATATGAAAAGATCAACATCATTCATCATCAGTCAAAATCACAATAAGATACCACCTCATACCTGTCAGAATAGTTAAAATTAATAATTCAGGAAATGAGATGTTGGCAAGATTGCAGAGAATGGGGAACTCTCTTACACTGTGTTAGGAATGCATTTTGGTATAGCCACAGTATGGGATTTCCTCAAAAATTCAAAAATAGAACTACTCTATGACCCAGAAATTGCACTACTAGGTATTTACCCAAAAGATACAAAAATACTAATTCATGGTAACATGCACTCTGATTTTAATAGCATTATCAACAATAGCGTGTTGTCTCCCTATGTCTGTGTCTCCCCCTCTGTGTCTCCCTCTCTCTCTGTCCCTCCCCAGCTCTCTCTCTCTCTCAAAAGTAAATAAACATTAAAAAAAATCCTAACTCCAGTGGGGAAAAAGTTGCTAATTTTTCTTAGTGAATAACAATGTACAGGGGCTTAGTAATTATAAGCAGTTTGATTTTTTTTGACAAATTTATGTAAGCGTACCTGATATTTGCAAACCTTAGTTTAAGAAGTTCATTAAGATATCAGTTTTGAAAGTGACCTTGGATATTTTCTAGTTCAGCCTTCTGTATGGTTCTGTAATCCCCTCTATGATAGGCACACTAAGTGGCCATTTATCTATACAATAATAAAACTCTGGGTAAAGAAACCTACGGCAGTCCATCCATTTTCTGGGAGCTCTCATTCTACCTAAGGTCTTTCCTTATTTTACACATAAACCTGTCTCATAATAAGTTCTGTCCATTGGCATTGCAACTCTTCCAGTGGTGCCATACAGAAAAAAACTCTCATCCCTCTAACATAAACCAACTTTGCAGATTCAGTTAAACTTTAAGTAATTTTGCGAACTGGATAAGTATATTAACTTTAATCCTCATATACCCTAAGTTGGAGTTCTTGTGTATAATGATCATTCTTTGCCAGAAATGTGGAGGATAGTTAGTGTTTTCTTCCGATGTATTTTGACATCTATAGAAGAGAATCAGGTTCTGACTTCTCTTATTCTAGAGAATGTATTTCTATTTATACTGCCTAAGATGATAAAGGGGAGAAGCAGAGAAAGAAGGGAGAATGTTAAGAGCCCCACGTCAGGGGAGGAAAGAAGTTTCTAAGTACTAAACATACCCTTATTTGATGATAATTTTCTGGTGCTAGGCTTGGGTCCCAGAGACAGGCAGGGACTTGAGAACTGGTGGCCCAATACCCAGTCATGAGGTAGTGGGTGGCAGTTTATGGGCAGTGCTATAGTACTTGATGATCTTGAAGGCTCAACTAATAGTGCAGCAGATGTCTGTGACATGATCCCAGTACAGGGTTGGGTCATGGGTCACAGGGCATACCTCCTGAACAGGGACCTTTGGGAGCTGCCCTAGAGGACATCATTCCTTGAATGTATCATCGCTAAAAATGATGAAGGTATGGGAGCAGCAAGCAGGAGGCATGATGGGTTCAGTGCTGTCATCGGTAGTGCAGAAGCTATGGGAGCAGTATCTAGTCCTTCCACAATCACGTTCTCCTCTTTAGGACCTGGCTCCCCAACAAGTCGCATTATCACTGAATGATAGGTGATTATGGGCCTAGAGCACTTCCACTTCTTCTATACTTGCTTTTTGTCAGCCTCGAGCTGCTCATATGTCTCCAGTGAATGTAAATTGAACTCCTCTGTGATCGTGTTCTTCCCTGTACCCAAAGGAATGTCTTTAATGTATGCTCAGCTGTAGACTGATACATGGAATTCTGTCAGAGCCATCTTCCTGTAATTCTAGTGGTAGCATTGCCTTCTCTTCTCAGGCCTTGTGAGAGCTACCAGCTGGAGTACTGACCTTTTGAGGTCTCAGGCTCTTGAGAGGCTCCTTATTGCTTTGGTAACTATCCAGAGCTTCCTTCTTGGCTCTTCTGCTTCTCTATACCTGGATGGTTCATCCCTGTCGTTGATGTTGGTGTCCTAGTCCACCTAATCCTCTGTCTGACTGGTACCCTTGGTACTCATCATTTCCTGATTCCTCTGTGAAACCCCCATAAGTCGTCTGATAAAACTCCTCTTTCTTCCTTGTCTCCAGGATCCCAGAAAGCTGGTTCCTTATGGTCTTCCTGGGGATCTGGCCTTTAGCCAAACTCATACTGCCTACCAAGACTGTGATACTAACAGCATCCCCTCACCCAGAGTCCTATTTGCCATTATAATTTTAATTTTTTCAGGCCTCAAGTCACCTCAGATTGATCTACATTCGTAGAGAAATGTATATGTCTGAGTCTGAATTATGACTCCACCATTGACTAGTTGGATGACATTGGAGAGAATTCTTTATGGTGGCATGAATAAATGGATGTATGAATATACCATTATCAAAGTACAACTCCCATAATTTTTTGGAAATTTATCATATTTCCAGTTATTATACTATTATAATCAGTGCTTTGTTGAAGCACCTTGTACACAAATCTTTATGTTTATCTATCACTATTTACTTAAAATAAATTTCTAGAAATGGAACTGTAGAACAGAAAGCATAAAAAAATATCAATACAGTGCCAAACTGAAATGAATAAAGGTAGTACTTATTTAACCAAAAGTATTTCTTGGATTCTTTTTGTATGTGTATGAGGCACTGTTATAAACACTGGGTAATGTTTTATTAATTTTCATTAGCAGTCTGGAAGAGACTCACTTCCCTATATACTTGTTAACTATTAGTGTTTTTTCTCTTTGTTATTAATCTTAGAGAGATGATGATTTTAAAGCATACTTTGACATTCATCTTTGAAAATCTCAAAATCTAGGTAGGAGGGTAAATAGCAATTGTCCCAAATAGTTGAATTTACACATTTCTAAATTTTCAAGTAAATTTGTACTCTTTTATTATAGAATACACAAAATTCCTTGATATTTATTATATTTCACAATACATTTATTTTTTTAAATATTTTTATTTATTTCTAGGAGAGAGAGAGAGAGACAGCGTGAGCAGGGGAGGGTCAGAGAGAGCGGGAGATACAGACTCTGAAATAGGCTCCAGGCTCTGAGATGGCAGTCAGCACAGAGCCCGACACGGGGCTCAAACCCATGAACCGCGAGACCATGACCTAAGCGAAAGTCAGACACTTAACCGACTAAGCCACCCAGGAGCCCCTCCACGATACATTTAAAATAGAATTTAATTGAACTACTTTTATAAGTAATTCAACAATGTTGGTTACTAGTTAATGCTAGAGAATATTCCCAAAGATGGGATCCAGTATTTGAAGAACTTAGAATATATGAAATAATGAAAATGTTATTTTCATGCAATATTTTCAGTTAAAGTGAATTTTTCCTCCCATTTAAATGTATTTCCAATAAAGTCTCTACTACCCAAAACACTATGATTGACGTGTCCTGGTTAATTGAATCTTCTGGTAAATTTATGGTTAACACTAAAATCCTTTTACACTTCAATTCTTCTTGTTGGTTAAACATCTTTTTAAAAATTTACAGTAGGGAGAGGGGCCAACATGGCAGAGAATTAGGGGGATCTGTAATCCCTATGTCTCTCAAACAAAGAAGGGTTGAAGCCAAAGGACTCTGAACTCTTAAGAGTCTGGGAGGAAAGGAGACAGAGTCTACCTGGAAGAGAATGGGAAAACCAGATGGCCCCATAGGTGCGTGATTGCAAACTGAGGGAGATAAAAGGGGCCACGGAGGCATGGAGAGGGGCCTTCTGTGGAGAGACAAAGGGAAGAGAAGGAGTGGCTGTGGAAGCATAAGACTGTATCTGGACAAGAGAAAAACCTTGGACCCGGCAGAGGGATCCCATCATCCCATCTCTAATAGCAGTGCTTTCAGAGAGGGAACACATCTCTAACTGTAGGGCTTTCTTTGGACTGGGGCTGGCAGCCCTGTTCCCACACCTGGGGAGGAGGAGCGTCACATCAGGGTTCGGTGGTATGGCAGGGACACAGGCTGCAGAAGGAGAATCCAGTCCCCTCCCCTGAAGTGCTGCAGCACAGCCACAGTATGACATCTCGGGCGGCATTGTTAATGTGCATGGGTGGGAGTTTAAAACCCAGCTAAAGTGAGGGACATAGGAGACGGTAGAATGAAACAGCCTGTCTTATCTGTGCCCGTAGCACAGAGAGGACGGATCCAAAGGAATAATTTGGAACACCTGGTCCGTGAAGAAGGGACTGGAAGGTTGCCATTTTTCTCCCCACAACCACCAAGTTGAGGTCTCAGGGATCGGTCTGCGGGGCTCACAGTGGAGGGGCGGGCCCATCTATACCAAACCATGGCCCTCAGCACTAGATAGTTGCTTATCTGCTGGAGCTTGATAGACACTATGGAACCAGCACTGCAGCATTGCCTGAATTAACTCTAGGTCAATGCTTGTTATTTAGATATATTCTCTTTTCTCCTTACCTCTTCCCTCCTCTAGGCGGGTTACTCTGGTTATTGTTTTCTTAAACAGACATATGTAATCCATTCTCTTGATGCATGTTCTACACCTCCTTTCCTTTCTTTCTGGAGTAATCAGGCCATATATTTTCTATGGGTAACTTGATCTTCGTTTCTTTTTTCTCGCCTCTGTCCTTATTCTCTCTCTCTCTGAATCAAGCCTTTTAGTCTCTCTGCCTGCTCAATATTCATTTTCTCTTTCCCCCTGCCCCTGTCATTTCTCCCTTTGTATATGCTCTTCCATCAGCACCACCTCCACCAAGTTCTTTCCTTGTAGATGGTGTTTCTGGTTTTATGTTTTTAGATTGTCTTGTTTTTTTTTTTTTGGTCTGTTTGCTTGTTTGTTTTATTCATTTGTGCATTTGCGTGTTTTTGTTTCCTGTTTGTTGGCCTGTTTTCCTTGCCAGGGCTACTTCAAGGAACAAACCAAAGCACATCTGGTGAAGGCCCCAAAACATCACTACGAGTACAGAAATAACCAAAGGCACAACAGCAGAGAGCTAGTAACACTCTCCAAAAAACACCTCCTGAACGACCAGGCCCCGAAAAGTATATGAGTCACCTTTAATATAGCAGTACTCATAGGTGCAGAGCACATAACAAGCTTTTAAAACGTAGAAGGGACAGAAAACTAGCCAAAATTATGAAATAGAACAATTCTCCATAAAAGAAATTCCAGGAAGAAGTAACCAGTAATGAATTTATGAAAAGAGATATAAGCAACAAAACTGAACAAGATTTTAGAATAATACTCATAAAGTTAATCGCTGGACAAATGACATATCAGATAAAGGGTTAATATACAAAATCTATAAGGAACTCACCAAACTCCATACCCGAAAAACAATCCAGTGAAGAAATGGGCAGAAGATATGAACAGTTTTCCAAAGAGGACATCCAGATGGCCAACAGACCCATGAAACGATGCTCAGCATCCCTCTACATCAGGGAAATACAAATCAAAACCACACTGAGATACCACCTCATGCCAGTCAAAGTGACTAAAATGAGCAAATCAGAGAATGCGAGATGCTGGCGAGGATGTGGAGAAAGGGGCACGCTCCTACACTGTTGGTGGGAATGTAAACTGGTACAACCCCTCTGAAAAACAGTGTGGAGTTTCCTCAAAAAATTAACTATAGAACTCCCCTACGACCCAGCAATAGCACTGCTAGGAATTTACCCAAGGGATATAGGAGTACTGGTGCATAGGACCACATGCACCCCAATGTTGATAGCAGCAGTCTCAGCAATAGCCAAAACATGGAAAGAACCTAAGTGTCCATCAACGGACTAATGGATCAAGAAGATGTGGTTTATCTATACGATAGAATACTACATGGCAATGAGAAAGAATGAAGTCTGGCATGTGTAGCAACATGGATGGACCTTGAGGATGTTATGCTGAGCGAAATAAGTCAGGCAGAGAAGGACAGCTACCATATGTTTGCACGCATAGAAGGATTAGTAGGAACTTAACAGTGGATCATAGGGGAGAAGAAGGGGGGAAATAGTTGGGGAGAGGGGGGGAGGCAAATATGAGAGACTCTTGAATGCTGAGAATAAACTGAGGACTGATGGGTTTGGGAGGGAGGGGGGAGATGGGCATGGAAGAGGACACTTGTGGGGATGAGCACTGGGTGTTATATGGGAAAGAACTTGACAATAAACTATTTAAAAAATAATAAATAAACTTAAAAAAATTAATCGCTGGTCTTGAAAAAAGCATAGAACAGCAGAGACTCCATTGCTGCAGAGATCAAGGATCTTAAAAATAGTCTAAATGAATTTAAAAATGCTATAAATTGGGTGCAAAATAAAATGGAAGTGGCCACAGTGCGGAATGAAAAGGCAGAAGGAGAATAGGTGATTTAGAATATAAAATTATGGAAAAGAGGAATGTGAGAAAGAGATAAATTGATCTAGGAGCGGGAAAGGAGAATTCAAGAACTGAGTGATATAATCAAATGGGTACACCCAAATAAATAAAACAACCACATACATAAGCATTCTTGTTGAAAAGAATGTGCTAATTGCCAGGGACTTTAATGTTTGACTGACAGCAGGGAATCGATCAATGACACAGAATCAATAAAGAAACAATGGCCCTGAACAACACGTTGGACCAGATGGATTTGACAGATATATTTAGAACTTTACATCCCAAAATAGTGGAATTCACTTTCTTCTCATGAGAACATGGTACATTCTCCAAGATTAGATCACATAATGGGTCACAAAAGAGCCCTCAATGAATATAAAAGAATTCACATCATACCATGCATGCTTTCAGATCACAATGCTATGAAACTTGAAACCAACCACAGGAAAAAGTCTGGAAAACCTCCAAAAGCAATGAGGTTAAATAACATCTTATTAAAGAATGAATGGGTCAACTAGGCAATTGGAGAAGAAATTTAAAATTATATGTAAACAAATGAAAATGAAAGTACAACAATCTAAACTCTTTGGGATGCAGCAAAGGCTGTCTTAAGAGGAAAATAACACGGCAATCCAGGTCTTTCTTAAGAAACAAACAAGGAAAAAAATCCCAAATATAAAATCTAACAGTACACCTAAAGGAACTAGAAGCAGAACAACAAAGCCACCCCAAATCCAGCAGAAGAAGAGAAAGAAGAGATCAAAGCAGAAATAAACAATATAGAATCCAAGAAAACAAAAAACAGTAGAATGGGTCAATGAAACTAACATTTGGTTTTTTGAAAAAATAAAATTCATAAACCTCTAGCCAGGCTTCTCAAAAAAAAATAGAAAGGACTCAAAAAGATAAAACAGGAGTAAAAATGGATTTATTACAACCAATCCCTCAGAAATACAAGCAATTGTCAGGGAATACTATGGGAAATTATATGCCAACAAACAAACTGGACAACCTGAAAGAAATGGAAAAATTCTTAAACACCCACACACTATCAAAACTCATCTGGGAAGAAATAGAAAATTTGAACAGACCTATAACTAGTGAAGAAATTAAATCAGTTATCAAAAATCTCCCAACAAATAAGAGCCCTGGGCGAGGTGGCTCTGGGGAATTCTACCAGACCTTTTTTTTTTTTTTTTAGTGTTTTATTATTTGTGAGAGAGAGAGACAGTGTGAGCAGGGGAGGGTGAGAGAGAGAGGGAGGCAGAGGATCCAAAACAGGCTCCAGACTCTGCGCCCCTCTACCAGACATTTAAAACAGAGTTAATAGGGGCGCCTGCGTGGCTCAGTCGGTTAAGCGTCCGACTCGCTTGGGTCATGATCTCGCGGTTCGTGGGTTGGAGCCCTGCGTCGGGCTCTGTGCTGTCTGCCAGGTCAGAGCCTGGAGCCTGTTTCAGTCTGTGACTCCCTCTCTCTCTGACCCTCCCTTGCTCACGCTGTCTCTCTCTCCTAGAAATAAAAAAAAAAATTAAAAAAGTTAATATCTATCATTGTCAAGCTATTTCAAAAATAGAAACAGAAGGAAACCTTCTGAACTCATTCTATGAAGCCAGCATTACTTTGATTCCCAAATAATACAGAGACCCAGCAAAAAGTGAGAATTACAGGCCAATATCCTTGATGAATACGGAAGCAAAAATCCTAAACAAGATACTAGCAAATTGAATTCAACAGCTTATAAAACTTATTATTAACCATGATCAAGTGGGATTTATTCCTTGGTTGCAGGGCTGGCTCAATATTCACAAATCTATCACTGTGACACATCACATTAACAAAAGAAAGGAAACATATGGTCCTGCCAATAGATCCAGAAAATCATTTCACAAAATACAGCATCCTTTCTTAATAAAAACCCTTGAGAAAGTTGGGATAGAAGGAACATACTTAAACATCATAAAAGCCATTTATGGAAAGCCCACAGCTAATATCATCCTCAGTGGGAAAACTGAGAATTTCCCCCATGAGATCAGGGACATGACATGGATGTTCACTCTCACCACTGTTCCTTAAGATAGTTTTGGAAGGCCTAGCATCAACAATCAGATAACAAAATGAAATAAAAGGCATCAGAAATGGCAAGGAAGAAGTCAGACTTTGACGTTTCACAGATAACATGATACTTTTCATGGAAAACCTGACAGACTCCACCAAAAGTCTGCTATAACTAATCCATGAATTCAGCAAAGTCGCAAGGTACAAAATCAATGTAAAGATTTGGTTCCATTTTTATGCTGCAATAATGAAGCAACAGAAAGAGAAATCAAGAAACTGATCCCATTCCCAATTGCACCAAAACCCATAAAATACCTATGAATACCTAACCAAAGATATAAAAGATTCGTATGCTGAAAACTATAAAACACTTATGAAGGAAATTGAAGAAGACACAAAGAAATGGAAAAACATTCCATACTCATGGATTTGGAAGAATAAATATTGCCAAAATGTCAAAACTACCCAAAGCAATCTAAACATTCAATGTAATCCCAATCAACATGGGCACCAGCATTTTTCTCAAAGCTAGAACAGGCAATCCTTAAATTTGAATGGAACTAGAGAAGATCCCAAATAGCTGAAGTAATAGTGAAGGGTAAAACCAAAATGGGAGGCATCACAATCCCAAACTTTAGCCTCTACTACAAAGCTGTAATCCACAAGACTGTATGGTATTCGCACAAAAGCAGACACATAGAGCAAAGGAATAGAGAACCCAGGATTGGACCCACAAATGAATGGCCAAGTAATCTTTGACAAAGCAGGAAGGATAATTCAATGGAAAAAAGACAGCTTTCTTCACAGATGTTTCTGAGAGAACTGGACAGCAACATGCAGAAGAACCAAACTAGACCACTTTGTTACTCCATACACAAAAATAAACTAAAAATGGGATAAAGGACCTGAATGTGAGATAGGAAACCATCAAAACCCTAGAGGGGAAAGCAGGAAACAACCTTTTTGTCCTTAGCCGCAGCAATTTCTTACTCGATACATTTCCAAAGACAAGGGAATCAAGAACAAAAATGAACTATTGGGACCTCATCAAGATAAAAAGCTCTGCACTGCAAAGGAAACAACCAACAAAACTAATAGGCAACCGATAGAATGGGAAAAGATAGTTCAAATGACATATTGGATAAGTGACTAGTAGCCAACATCTACAAAAGAATTTACCAAACTCCACACCTGCGAAACAAATAATCTAGTGAAGAAATGGGCAGAATGCATGAACAGACACTTCTGCAAAGAAGACATCCAGATGGCCAACAGGCACATGAAATGATGCTCAGAGTCCCTCCTCATCAAGAAAGTACAAATCAAAACCACACTGAGATACCACCTCACGCTGGTCAGAGTGGCTAACATGAACAAATCAGGAGACTAGAGATGCTGGCGAGGATGTGGAAAAACGGGCACCCTCCTATGCTGTTCGTGGAAATGTAAACTGGTGCAGCCGCTCTGGAAAATAGTGTGGAGTTTCCTCAAAAAATTAACAGAACTCACCTGTGACCCAGCAGTAGCACTGCTAGGAATCTACCCAAGGGATACAGGAGTGCTGATGCATAGGACCACATGCACCCCAATGTTGATAGCAGCACTCTCAACAATAGCCAAAACATGGAAAGAGCCTAAGTGTCCATCAACGGACAAATGGATCAAGAACATGTGGTTTATCTATACAATTTGATACTACATGGCAATGAGAAAGAATGAAATCTGACTATTTGTAGCAACATGGATGGGCCTGGAGGATATCGTGCTACGTGAGAAAAGTCAGGCAGAGAAAGACAGATACCATATGTATTCACTCATATTTGGATATTGAGTAAGTTAATAAAAGAGTATGGGGAAGGGGTAGGGAAAGGGGGAAAATGTTAGAGAGCGGGAGGGAGGCAAACTATAAGAGACTTGAATAATGAAAGAAACTGAGGGTTGATGGGGGTGAGTGATAGGGGAAAGTGGGTAATGGGCATTGAAGAGGGCACTTGTTGGCATGAGCACTGGATATGTATGGAAAGCTATTTGACAATAAAATATATTAAAAAAATAAAGACAAAATGTTTCAGTGTACTTGTATATTATTTAGTACCATCTAGAGAATATAATTAAATTTGTCTATTTGGAAACTCTGCAGAGCTAGGGGGTAATAATTTCTTTGCAGTATTCAGATATGTAAAATGATGCTGTTTGTGCTGTTTGTATACAATCAAGATAGACATCATTGCATATTACTTTATTAAATATTTCTGTGATATGAGTTTGACTTATTGTCATTAGCTTATTTTTACCAAAAGATAACAGAGAAGAAATATTGATTTGCGAGTTCTAGTCATTTTGGTTCAATTTAATTTAAGTGCGCGCGCGTGTGTGTGTGTGTGTGTGTGTGTGTGTGTGTGTGTGTGTGGTGCTGTTTTGGCTTTATAGCTTACTTAATCTAATTATAATTTTTAAGAAAGTACAAACAAGTTGTATTTATACGGTAAGCCCCATTTAAGTTCAGGCCTTCTAATCTATAGTAAGAATGTTCTTCCTTCGGTGGAAAAAAATTCTCACAGTAGAGTTTAAATTTTTCTTCTCAACTTTATAACTGACAAATAGGAATTGTATGTATGTGTATATGTATAAAATATATATATATAGTATAAAACTTGATGTTTTGACATGTTTACATTATAAAATGTTTATCACAATGAAGCTAATTAACAGATGTGGCACCTCAAATACTTAACTTTTTCTTTTGTGTATGTTTGGAAATGCAAGCTCTTAAAATCTACCCTCTTAACAAACTTCAAGTATACAATACAATATAGTTAAGTATAGTCACCATGGTGTACATTATATTTCTAGAACTTCTTCTTTAATAACTGAAACTTTTTACTCTTTCGCCAGCACGTCCACATTTCCTCCTCCACCCACCCCTGGTGACCACTATTCTGCTCTATGTTTCTCAGACCTTATGTTTGTTTGCTTTTTTGCACTTCAGTTCAAAGTGAGGTTGATCTTGCTTTAATTAGATTATTAGCATTTGTAATTTTTTTTAAATTCAAGTATATTTAACATACAGTATTATAGTTTTAGGTATACAATATAGTGATTCAGTGATTCTATACATTTCTCTGTACTCATCAAGATAAGTGTATGCTTAATTCCCTTTATCTGTTTCACCAATCACCCAACCTCACTTACTTCCCCTGGCAACTACCAGTTTCTTCTCTGTATTTGAGTCTGTTTTTTTTTTTTTATTTAAATTTTAGTTAACATACAGTGCAATATTGAAATATTGGTTTCAGGAGTAGAATTCAGTGATTGATCACTTACATACAAAATGCAGTGCTCATCACAACAAGTGCACTCCTCAATACTCATCACCCATCTAGTCCATCTGCCACTCACCTCCCTCCATCAACCCTTAAGTTTATTCTCTATCCTTAAGAGTCTCTTGTGGTTTGTTTCCCTCTCTTCTATTTTTCTCCTTTTTCCCAAATGTTCACCTGTTTTGTTTCTTAAATTCCACATATGAATGTAATTGTATGTATTCGTCTTTCTCTGATTGATTTATTTCACTTAGCCTATTGCATTCTAGGTCCATCTACATCATTGCAAATGGCAAGATTTAATTCTTTTTGATAGCTGAGCAATATTCCATTGTATATATGTACCACATCTTATTTATCCATTCTTAGTGAATGGACATTTGAATTTTCTCCATAGTTTGACTATTGTTGATAATGCTGCCAAAAAATATTGGGGTGCATGTACCCCTTCATATCTGTATTTTGTATCCTTTGGATAATCCTTTGCCATTGCTGGATTATATGGATACTCTGTTTTTAGTTTTTTGAAGAAAGTCCATAATATTATTTTGTTCTAATATCATACTGTCTTGATGACCACAGCTTTGTAATATAATTTCACATTCAGAATCATGATGCCTCCAGTTTTTCTTTTTCAGGATTGCTTTGAATATTTGCAGTCTTTTGTGGTTCCATACCAATTTTAGGATTGTTTCTTCTAGTTCTGTGAAAAATGCTGGTAGTATTTTGATAGAGTTTGCATTAATTTTTTAGACTGTTTTGTCTAGGATAGACATTTTAATAGTGTTTTTCTTTAAAATATGAGCATGGACTTTCTTCCAATTTCTTTATCTTCTTCAGTTTCTTTCATAAGTGTTCTAAGTTTTCTGAGTACAGATGTCTTATCTCTTTGAGTAGGTCTGTTCCTAGGTCTGTTAATTGATTTTGGTACAATTGTAAATGGAAACATTCCTTTTTCTTCTGCTTTATTATTGGTGGAATGTAATTGCCACAAATTTCTGTATGTTGATTTTATATCCTTTGTCTTTGCTGAATTCATGCATTCTAGCAATATTTTGGCAGGGTCTTTCAGGTTTTCTACATAGAGTATAATGTCTGCAAATAGTGGAAGTTTGACATCTTACAGATTTGGATGCTTTTTATTTCCTTTTGTTTTTTTGATTGCTGAGGCTAAGCTTTCCTGTACTATGTTAAATGGTAGTGATGAGAATGGACATCCCTTTCTTGTTCCTGACTGTAGAGGCAACACTATGTTTTTCCCAATGAGGATAGTATTAGCTGTGGATCTGTAGTATATGGCTTTTATTATGTTGAGTTATGTTCCATCTACACCTAGTTCGTTGAGGGTTTTTTTTTTTTTTAAATCAAGAATAGATGCTGTATTTTGTCAAATGCTTTTTCTGCTTCTATTGAGAGGATCATATGGTTCTTACCTTTCCTTTTATTAATGTAGTGTATTATATTGAATTATTTGCAAAAATTGAAACATCCCTGTATCCCAGGAATAAATCCCACTTGATCATGGTGAATTTTAATGTACTATTGGATTCGATTTACTGTAATCTTGAGATTTTTTTGCATTCATATTCATCAGGGATATTGGCTTTTAATTCTCCTTTTTAGTGAGGTCTTTGTCTCATTTTGGAATCAATGTAATGCTGACTTGATAGAATGAATTTGGACATTTTGCTTCCATTTCTTTTCTTTTTTTTTTTTTTGGAACACTTTATGAAAAATATTAACTCTTCTTTAAACATCTGGTAGAATTCCCTTGTGAAGCCATCTGGCCCTGAGCTTTTGTTTGTTGTGAGATTTTTGATTACTGATTCAGTTTCTTTGCTGCTTATGTTTTTGTTCAGATTTTTCTATTTCTTTTTTCAATTTTGGTAGTTGTTATGTTTCTTGGAATTTTTCCATTTCTTACAGATTGCCTAGATTCCCTTACAATTTTTCGTAATATTGTCTTTTAATTGTTTGAATTTCTGATGTGTTGGTTGTGATCTCTCTTCTTTCATTTGTAATTTAATTTTTGGGTCCTTTCTCTTCTTTTTGATATGTTTCTCTAGGGGTTTATCAATTTTATTCCTTCAGAGAACCAGCTCTTAGTTTTGTTGGTTCTACTAAGTTTTTTTGTTTTGTTTTGTTTCTATACTGTTTTAATTGTGCTCTAATATTTATTATTTACCTTCTTGTGATGGCTTTAGGCTTTATTTGCTGACCTTTTGCTACCTCGTTTAGGTTGTGAATTTGAGTCTTATTTTCTTGAAGTAGGCCTATATTACTATATAATTCCTTCTTATGACCACATTTGTTGCATCCCAAAGATTCTGGCCTGTCATGTCTTCAGTTTCATTTGCCTCTAAGTATTTTTTATATCATCTTTGATTTCCTGGTTATCCCTTTCTTTACAAGAATTTCTTTAACCACCATGTATATATGGACTTTTCTACATTTTTTCTTGTGGTTGACTTCAGGTTTCATAGCATTGTGGTCTGAAAATATACATGGTATTATTTCAGTCTTTTTATACTTGTTGGAGGCTGATTTGTGACTCAGTATATGATCTATTCTGGAGAATGTCACGTGTGCACTTGAAGAGAATGTGTATTCTACTGCTTTAGGTTGAAATGTTCTGAGTATATATTTTAAATCCATCTAGTCCAGTGTGTAATTTGAACCCATGATTTTCTTATTGATTTTCTGCTTAGATGAGCTGTCCATTGCTGTAATTTGGGGTGATAAAATCCTCTACTATGATTGTGATATTATCAGTGAGTTTCTTATGTTTCTTATTTTTTTAATGTTGATTTATTGTGAGAAAGAGAGAGGCTGGGAGGGGCAGAGAGAGAGGGAGAGACATTACTCCAAGTAGGCTCCCTGCTCTTAGTGCAGAGCCTGATGTGGGTCTCAATCTCAGTCTCATGAACCATGAGATCATTCCCTGAGCCGAAATCAAGATTTGGATGCTTAACCAACAGAACCCCTAGGTGCCCCACTTTATATGTGTTATTAATTGATTTATATAGGTGCTACCAAGTTCAAGGCAGAAATATTTACCATTGTTTGATCTTCTTGTTGTATAATTCCCTTTAGTATGACATAGGTCTGTTATTTATTTCTTGTTATAGTTTTTGGTTTAAAATGTAGTTTGTCTGAGATAAGTGTAGCTAGTTTGGCTATATTTTGATGTTTGTTAGCATAAGAGATGGTTTTCCATCCTATCACTTTCAATCTGTAGGGTTCTTTATGGCTAAATTGCATCCCATATAGACAGCATATACATGTGTCTTTTTTTTTAATCCATTTTTTAAAAATTTTTAACATTTATTTATTTTTGAGACAGGGAGAGACAGAACACAAAATGAGGAGGGGCAGAGAGAGAGGAAGACACAGAATCTGAAACAGGCTCCATGCTCTGAACTGTCAGCACAGAGCCCAATGCGGGGCTCAAACCCACAGATCGTGAGATCATGACCTGAGCCTAAGTCAGACGCTTAACCGACTGAGCCTCCCAGTCGCCCCTTTTTTATCCATTTTGGTATCCTGTCTTTTGAATGAAGCATTTAATCCATTTACATTCAGAGTGATTATGGTTAGATATGAATATAGTAATTGTATTATTTGAGAATTGTTTGTTTCTGGAAATTTTCTCTGTTCCTTTTGAGTATTTGTTACTTTAGGTCTTTCTTTACCACTCAAAAGATTTCCTTCAGTATTTCTTGTAGGGCTGGGATAATGGTCACAGATTCTTTTAGTTTTTGTTTCGGAACTCTTTATGTCTCCCTCTATTCTGAATGACAACCTTTCTGGATAAATTATTCTTGGCTGCACATTTTACCTGCTCAGCACATTACATATATATTATGTCACTCCCTTCTGGCCCGCCAGGTTTCTGTGGGATCTGCTGCTAACCTAAAGTTTCTTCCCTTGTAGGTTAGGGATTTCTTTCCCCTTGCAAGATCCTTTCCTTATGTCTGTAATTTACAAATTTTACTACGGTATGTCTTGGTATTGACCGGGTTTTGTTTATTTTGATGGGAGTTCTTATGCCTCCTGGATTCAGATGCATGTTTCTTTCCCCAGATTAGGGAAGTTTTCAGGTATAATTTGGTCAAATAAACTTTCTGCCCTTTTTTCTCTCTCTTTTTCTGGGACTCTTATAATGTGAATGTTATTATGCTTTATTGAGTCACTGAGTTTCTTAAGTCTCTATTCTTTTTTTCTATATTTTTCTTCCCCTCTTCTGTTCAGCTTTATTATTTCCAGAATTTAATTCTCTGTGTCACTTTTTCCTCCCTCTACTTCTTCCATCCTTGTCGTTACTCTCAGTTGGTTTTGCGTCTCAGTTTTAGCATTTTTTATTTTGGCCTGGCTACTTTTTAGGTCTGTTATCTTTTAGGTAATGTTCTCTCTTGTGTCTTCTATGCTTTTCTCAGGACCAGCCATTATTCTTATGTTCGTTGTTTTAAATTCTGGTTCAGTCATATTACTTACATCTATTTTGATTACCACCATGACCACTACCTCTTCTTGTTCTTTCTTTTGGGATGAATTCCTCTGTCTTGGAATTTTGCCTAAAAGTTTGCCTTTTGTAAGTTAGGAAAGTGTTCCTGGTCCTATTTCCACTAAAGCTTAACTTTGCAGCACTCTGTGGTCAGTGTACGTGCTATGTGCAGGGATTTTGTGCTGGTCTTCTGGGGAAGATACCTGCTACTGCTCTGGCTCTCAATCACACTTTTCCCTAGTAAAAAGGCACCTGCACGGCACAGGGGTGTGGGGCTTGTTTTGAGAGGCTCAAACCTCTACTGTGTGCTATGTGCCGCTTGGTGAAGTCTGTCCATGCTGATGGGAAGTTTGACAAATGGTGTCAGCCTGCTGTCTTCCCTGGAGTAGGGAGTTCACATCTGCCATTGTGCAGGAATCCCTCACAGAAGAGCAAACAATCTCCCCTTTTGTGTCCCAGGTTTCTGTCAGATTACTGCCTTTATCCTGTCAGTGTCCAAGTTGTCTTGCTTGCCTGCCTGGCAGCACAGTTCTCCTCTGTTTTATCTCAGGTACTTAACTGTGTTTCACTCCAAGAGTAGGTTCAGGAAGTCTCTCTCCCATTGTGATCTATGGGATCCTCAGAGCATGCTGTCCAGTCCTGGGCCCCTGCCCTTCTCCACAGGAGCACTGCTGCTCTCCTCCACAGGAACACTGCAATGCCCATTAGGCTGAACCGTGGTGATCATGCAGACTTCTAAAACTTTGAGCTCAGCTGCTTGTAAAATCTTGGAATAATCAGCTCTTCTCATTTTTCCAGTCATTGTTTTCTGGGAGGTGTTTTTCCTGTGCAGTCTCCTCGGTGCTGCTTTCTCTCTCTCTCTCTCTCTCTCACCCACCCTCCCTCCGTCCCTCTGTCTGTCTCTTCTCTCCAATGTCAGGGCCCTCTGCAGTACCCACGATTGTTTTCTCCCTCACATCATGTCTCTGCACCTCCTACCTTCCACAGTGTTTTCTTTACTCCCTCTAGATATGCAGTTTGTTCCCTCAGTCCTCAGAGAGTTTTCTTGGATGTTCAGAATGACTTAACAATTATATAGCAGTGTTTGAGGGACAAAGCACTGATAAGATCCTCCTACAATTCTGCCTTTTTAACTCCTCCCCTCAAGTATTTAAGCAAAATCTTCAGTAGAGAATCCAAAGCATGCAAAATTAGCATTGCGATACATAACAAAATCTGTATGGCTCCAAAGGTTTTATTTTCCCACCATTTCAGTTTTTTTCTATGTAGCTGTCCAATTTTCCCAGCACCATTTATTGAAGAGACTTTCCTTTCCATATTGTATGTTCTTTCATTGTTTGTCAAAAATTGACCATAAATGGATAGGTTTATTTCTTGACTCCATACTGTTCAATTGATCTGGGTGTCTGTTTTTTTTTTTTTTTTTTTTTTTATGTTTATTTAGTTTTGAGAGAGAGAGACAGAGCATGATCAGAGGAGGAGCAGAGAGAGAGAAAAGAGACAAGAGAATTCAAAGCAGGCTCCTGGCTCCTAGCTGTCAGCACAGAGCCTGACGCAGGGCTTGAACCCACAAACCATGAGATCATGACCTGAGCAAAAGTCGGATGCTTAACCATCTGAATCACTCAGGCGCCCTTGTATATCTGTTTTTCATACTCTTTTCGTTACTATACTTTTGTAGTTTATGCCAGTGTCATACTCTTCTCATTACTATAGCTTTGTAGTGCAGTTTGAAATCAGGTATAGTGGGATACCTCAGGCTTCGTTCTTTGTCAAGAGTGTTTTAGTTTCAGGGTCTTTTGTCATTCCATATATATTTCAGGATTATTTCTTCTATTTCTGTGGAAAATGCCACAGAATTAATGCCATGGAATTTTCATAGGGATTGCACTGAATCCGTTAATTGCCTTTGGTTGTATAATCATTTTTAACATTCACTCTTACAGTCCAAGAGCATGGAATATATTTCCATTTTTTTGTGTCTTCACTTTCTTTAATTAATGTCATAGTTTTCATTGTACTGATCTTTCACCTCCCTGGAAGAATTCATTCCTTGTCATTTTCCTTTTTTCATGCAATTGTGAGTGGGACTGTTTTCTTGATTTCTCTTTCTGGTGCGTTATTAGTGTATAGAAACACAATAGATTCCTGTATGTTAATTTTGTATTCTTCAATTTTATCTAATTAGCTCTGGGTTTGTCATGTATGACTTTGATATGTTGAAGTATGTTCTTCTTTACCCACATTGTTTACAATTTTTATCATAAATGGATTTTTAATTTTGTCTAATGTTTCTATACCTATTGAGATGATCATGTGTTTTTGATCTTTCACTTTGTTAACATGGTATATCATGTTTGATTTGCAGACATTGAATATCCTGTGTCCCTGAAATAAATCACTCGATCATAATGTATGATCATTTTAGTATATTGTTGAACTCAGTTTGCTGATATTTTGTTGAGGATTTTTGCATCTGTGTTCATCAGGGATATTGTCCTGTATTTATTTTCCAGCGTCCTTGTCTAGTTTTGATAGCAGAGTAATACTGGCCTCATACAATGAGTTTGGAAGGGTTTCCCCATCTTCAATTCTTTGGAAGATCCTGAGGATGCATATGAAATCTTTGAATGTTTGGTAGTATTCACCAGTGAAGCCTTATGGTGCTGGACTTTCGTGTGTTGGGACCTTTTTGATCACTGACTCAATCTCCATACTAGTAATATGTGTATTCATATTTCCTATTTCTTCATGATTGAGTCTTGGAAAATTGCATTTTTCTTTAAAACTATTTATTCCAAGTTTTCCAGTTTGTTGGCATATAACTGTTGCCTATAATCTTATTTGATGCTTTATGTTTCTGTACTATGAGTTGCAACTACTCCTTTACTTCTGATTTAATTTTGAAGCCCTTCCTCATGTGTATGTGTGTATGTGTGTGTGTCTAATTAAATGTTTATTGATTTTATATTTTCAAGGAATTGGTTCCTAGTTTCTTTGATCTTTAGTATTTCCTTTCTGTCCCTTCATTTATTTCCACTTTGATCTTTATTATTTCCTTCCTTCTACTAACTTCAGGCTTTGTTCTTTTTTGTAGTTGCCTTATGTGAAAAATTATATTATTTGAGATTTTTCTTGTTTTTCGAGATAGGCTTGTATTTCCATAAACTTATAGCATGCAGTTTTTGCTGCATCCCGTAGCTTTTGGTATGATGTGTTTCTATTTTCATTTGTCTCTATACATTATTTCTCTCATGATTTCTTCTATTTCCCAGTAACTATGTCCTAGCATTTCAGCAACATGTTGTTTCATCTCTATGTGTTTATAGTTTTTGTAGCTTTCTTGTAATTGCTTTCTAGTTTCATATCATTGAGGTTTGAAAACAAGCTTCATATGATTTCATTCTTGCATTTTTGAGACTTTTTTTGTGGCCTAACATGTCATCTGTTCTTGAGAATATTTCATATGCACTTGAAAACAATGTGTATTCTGTAGCTGTTTAATGGGATGTTCTACATATATCTATTAAGTTTGCTTCATCTAATGTGTCATGTAAGGCCAATGTTTTCTTAATCGATTTTCTATATAAATGATCTCTTCATTGATATAAGTGTGGTATTAAAATCCCCTACTATTATTGTGTTGCTGTCCATTTCTCCTTTTAGATCTGTTAATATTTCCTTTCTATATTTTGTTGTTTTATGACTGGTGCATATATATTTATAAGTGTTACATATTCCTGCTGGATTGACCCCTTTATTTTAAGTAGCACCCTTCTTTGTATTTTTTTTTAATTATGGTCTTTGTTTTAAAGTCTTATTTGGTCTGATACGTGTAGCTACACCATCTTTTTGTTTTGTTTTTTTTTCTATTTGCATGGAATATTTTTCCATCTCTTCACTATTAGTCTGTTTATGTCTTTACTTCTGAATTGTGTCTTTTGTAGGTTGTATATAAATGTGTCCTTTTTTATCCTTTCACCACTTTACGTCTTTTGACTGGAGAATTTAGTCCATTTACATTTAGAGTAACTACTGATAGTATACTTATTGCCATTTTGTTAATTGTTTTCTGGCCATTTTTGTATTCTTCTCTGTTCCTTTCCTCTCTATCTTCACTTGAGGTTTGATGACTTTCTTTAGTGATACGTTTGGTTTCCTTTCTCATTTACTTTTGCATACTTACTATAACTTTTTGTGTGTGTGGTTACTAAGAAGTTCACATATATCATACATATAACAGTGTATTTTGTGTTGATAGCAACTTAAATTTGAACACATTCTAAAACTACATTTTTACTCCCCTTCCACACTTTTTTTAATGTAATTTTCTGTCTCTGAACTGATTATTGTAGTTTTAGTTAATTTTACTGCTTTTGTCTTTTAACCTTTATTGGATCTTTATAAGTGATCCATTTCCTTTAATATACATTTACCTTTTTTAATGGTATTTTTAGTTTTATGTTTTCTATTAGTGTCATTTCTTTTCAGGTTGAAGTAGTCTTCTTAAATATTTTTTTGTAAGTCTGGATTAGTAGTGATGAGCTCCTTTAGATTTTGCTTATTTGGAACTTTATTTACTTCTTCTGTTATAAAGGATAACTTTGTATTCTTTGTTAGAAGTTTTTTCCTTTCAGGACATTGAATATGTCATATCACTCCTTTTTGTCTTGCAGTTTCTGCTGAGAAATCTTCTGGTAGCCTTAGGGATCTCCCTTCTATGTAGCAATTTGTTTTTCTCTTGTTGCTTGGAAGATTCTGTCTTTTTTAATGTTTTATTTATTTCTAGGAGAGAGAGAGACAGCGTGAGCAGGGGAGGGTCAGAGAGAGAGTCACAGACTGAAACAGGCTCCAGGCTCTGAGCTGGCAGTCGGCACAGAGCCCGATGTGGGGCTCGAACCCACGAACCGTGAGATCATGACCTAAGCGAAAGTCGGACGCTTGACCGACTAAGCCACCCAGGCGCCCCAGGAAGATTCTGTCTTTAACTTTTGACATTTTAGTCATAATTTGTCTTGATGTCTTGATTTCATCTTGTTAGCAACTTTCTGTACTTCCAGGACCTGCATGTCTGTTTCCTTCCCCAGGTTAGGGAAGTTTTTAGCCATTATTTCATTAAATAATTTTGCTGCCCCTTTATCTCTTCTTTTGTTACCCCTGTAGTACCAACATTATTTTGCTTGGTGATGTCCCAGAGGTCCCTTAAATTATCTCTCTTTTTTCAATTCTTTTTTCTTTTTACTGCGCTTTCTGGGTGAGTTCCATTGCTGTGTATTCCAGATCACTGATCCATTCTGCTTCATCCAGTATGCTGTTGAACTCCTGTTGTGTATTTTTCAGTTCACTTATTGTTTTTTTCAGCTATGTGACTTCGCTTTGGTACTTTCTTATATTTTCTGTATCTTTGTTGACATTCTCACTGTGTTCATTCTATTTTTTTCCTGAGTTTGGTGAACATCTTTATGATCATTACTTTGAATTCTTTATCAGGTAGATTACTTACCTTTGTATCATTAAGGTCTCCCCCCCCAAAAAAAAGGTTTTATCTTGTTTCATTTGGAACATATTACTCTGTTTTTTTTTTCCATTTTGTTTGACTCTCTGTTTTTGTTCCTATGTGTTAGACAAAACAGCTACCTCACCTATCTTGAAGTTGTGGGCTATGTAGTTGATGAAATTACTTAATCAGCCTTGCCTTAGTGCTTGCTTGTCTCTCAAACCTTTATGGTTGTTTAGTCTACTTGATGTATTCTTAATATGTTCCCATTGTGAGGGTGTTCCAAGACTATCATCATTACAGTTGGAGGAATCTTATTTAGCACCTAGTTGCAAACTGATATCAGGCAGCAGCTTTGAAAGCATGTAAGTATTTACATTTCTGTTGGGCCACAGTTGTAATTTCTGTTGGCCTCCAGTTCATGACATCTTGGTATCCCCTGGGTGATAACTTGCAAAAATTGGGGCTCCAGATCAATGTAAAAGCTCCTTTCTGGAACATATCCTTAAAGTCAAAGCATTATACAAGGATGACATCTCTCTGTTTATGTTCCTGGGAATACTTCATTACCCTCTAGATATATGGGAAACCTGAAGCCTGTCCCTAGACTGAAGCTCCAGGCTAAGTATATAGGACTTTTTCATAGGAAAACTGGAGTTATGTTTCACTCTCTTGTCTGCAGTGCCCTGGGTTGGAGACCTACCAAGGACTATCTTTCCAATTTTTACAGTCCCATAGAACTCAGGGAAGCCAGCCTCCTTGGCTACCAGGCCCAAGTCATCAAGGAGTATCTTCTGTATGAACTGTATATGCCACTGACTTTAACTAGGCAGCTGGAGAGTGTGGGAGGTTGGGTGTGCTCACTGTTTTTAGAAAGGCAGCAGAGGAAATATTTTGTCTACCCATGGTTTTGCACTTCAAGAATGCAATGAGAGAATGCCTTGTCTGTAGGAGAATGCCATGTGCTAGCCCCAGCCAGAGAAAGGGGGAGTATCACAACTATCTGTGCTTAATGACTTTAGCTAGGGAGTGGGAGAGTGCTGTAATTGTACTAGCTTGCCCCAGCTAGAAGCATGATAGTACTGCAACCATGCACACTCTCTGCCTTCAGCAAGGCAGCACGATGGTGCCTCAACTTTTCACTCTACCTGTTAAGACAGGTCCCAAGTCAGTGGGAAATTGCCATGTCTCAGTGTGCCCACCTGTGCTATCAGAGTAAGTGGAGAATATAAAATTAGTGTCTATCAGCACTTCTGTCTCTGAGGAGATTTTCAACTGTCCCCTACCTCTCCATAAGATGCTTTTAGGTAGGCAAGTGCTTCTCCTTTACATGCAGTGTAAGTGCTTTCAAACTGCTGTTTTTTCACTGGATCTCAGTGTGAGTGAAAGAAACCCTTTAAAAGGGTTATCTCAGTTTCCTGTAGTGCTTTGGTTCCCTTGGATATTAACACCTTTGGTTTTCTAAGATAGACTTTGTGTCTGTGGGATCATGTCTGCATTGCAGATACCAGGCATTGGTGTGCTTAATGTGGGCCATCAATCCCTCGCTCCTCCAGAAGCAACACTGGATTTTTAGAACCCTCCCTATTGTGTGCTGTCTTGCCATGTAGTTGGGTTTTTGGTGAGACTATCTTTGCCTCACTTGTCTCAATGTGGTCTTTTTATGCTTTTTGTGAAGAAGCAGTTCATCTAGTTTTCAGATCTTTTTTAGAAGGAAATGTTCCATATGTTGTTATAGATTTGGTATGTCCATTGGAGGAGGTGAGTTTAGGAACTTCCTGTGCTACAATGTTGCAGAAGTCCTAGTTTCTTTTTTTTAAATCTTTTGATCAACCAATTGCTGAGAGAATAAATTAAATCTATGATGGTGAATGTGTGTGTTCTTGTTTCAGATATTTTGAAGATATGTTAATAGATGTATACAAGTTTAAGATTGTAATGTTTCTGGTTATTTAAACATTTTGTCTTGATAGAGTCACTTTATATCTAATAATGGATTTTGTCTTAAAGTCTACCTTGTACTTTTAAAAATTTTGTCTAATATTAATATAGCTTGTAGTTTTATTTTGATTGCAATTTGTCCAGTATGCCCCTGTTCCCCACATTTTAGACATATGGTGTCATATTTTACATCCTTTTATTTTGTGAATCCCTTGACTGCTTTTTACAAATGTATTTGTTTTTACTGCTTTTATATGTTTTTTTCTTTTTATTTTTTTTAATGTTTTTATTTATTTCTAGGAGAGAGAGAAAGACAGTGTGAGCAGGGGAGAGTCAGAGAGAGAGAGAGTCACAGACTCTGAAACAGGCTCCAGGCTCTGAGCTGGCAGTCAGCATAGAGCCCGACATGGGGCTCGAACCCACGAACCGCGAGATCATGACCTAAGTGAAAGTCAGAGGCTTAACTGACTAAGCCACCCGGGCGCCCCATGTTTTTTTATTTTTCATACTCTTACTTATAATCTTTCCACTCAAAGAGTCTTCTTTAGGGGCACCTGGGTGGCTCAGTTGGTTAAGCCTCCTCTGACTCTTGATTTTGGTTCAGATTCACGGTTCATAAGATTGAGCCCCATGCCAGGCTCTGTGCTGACAATGCAGAACCTATTTCGGATTCTCTCTCCCTTTCTCAAAATAAATAAATAAACATTAAAAAAGAGTCCTATTTAATATTTCTTGTGGGACTGATTTAGTGATCATGAAGTACTTTAGTTTTTGTTTGAGAAATTCTTTATCTTTTATTCTGAATGATAGCCTTGCTGAATGGATTATTCTTGGCTATGTATTTTTCCCTTTCGGCTCATTTCATGTATCATGCCACTTCCTTCTTGCCTGTAAAGTGTCTGGTGAATAATCTGCTGATAGCCTGATGGTGTTTTTCTTGTATACAAGTATCTTTTTTTCTCTTGCAGCCTTTAAAATTCTTTTTTATCACCTTTTTTTTTTTTTTGGGGGGTCATTTTAATTACTGTGTCATGGTGTGGACCTCCTTGGGTTGAATTTTTTTTTGGGGGTGTCTGTATCTTTTGGACTGGGATATCTTGTTTCCTTCCCCAAATTAGGGAGTTTTTCAGGTATTATTTTTTTCAAAAACACTTTACTGCCCCCTTTTCTCTCTCTTCTTCTGGAATCCAAATAATGTGAATGTTATTACGCTTGATGGAGTGACTGAGTTTACTCTCTGTTTTCATTTTGCACATTTTTTTCCTCACCTGCCTAGTTTGATTAGTTTTCCTTACTCTGCCTTCCAGGTCATTAATTTATTTTTCTGCCTTCTCTAGCCTAATGTTAATTCCATCAAGTTTATTTTTAATTTCAGTCATTGTGTTCTACATCTATGATTGGTTCATTTTTATCTCTTTGTTAAGGATCTCACTGATGTCCTCTATTCTTTCTCAAGTCCAGTACATATCTTTATGATCATTACTTCAAATTCTATATCTAACATATTACTTATATCCATTTCAGTTTTCTTGCTGTCATATGATCCTGTTCTTTCATTTGGGACATATTTCTCTGTCTCTTCATTTTGTCTAACTTTTGGTCTATTTCTGTGCATTAGGAAACTCAGCTAGGTCTTTTGCTCTTGAAAGTAGTGGGTGGGGTGCACACTTTTAACAAGGTGGCGCTGGTCCTCTTCCACAGGGGACATGTAGTTTGGATACTGGGGCTGTCCAGGGCTGGTTCAAAAACTACACATGGGTAGGGAGTGTGAGGTTTGTTTTTTTTTTTTTAATGTTTATTTACTTATTTATTTTGAGAGAGATGGCATTGAAGAACGGCAGAGAGAGAGTGAGGGAGAGAAAGAGAATCCCAAGCAGGTTCCACACTATCAGCATAGAGCCTGATGCGACCTCAATCTCACGATCATGAAATCATGACCTGTCCTGATAACAAAAGTTGGTTGCTTAACCAGGTGACACCCACCTTTTTTTTTTTTCATGTGACGAGTGTAGTATTAATAAGATGTGCACATAGTCTCTGTGTGGTAATCAGTCACTTCCCCCTGGGACTGAGGCTGTAGAAAATGTGTGGGTCAGGAGATGCATTGTTGGTGAGGTTAATGCTGGTCTTCTGGAGAGGGGGACCCAAAGCATATGACTGGAATGGATGGGTCTGCCAAATCACAGGGTGTGAAGCTTGGTATAAGAAAGTTAATGGGGCGCCTGGGTGGCTTGGTCGGTTAAGCGTCCGACTTTCGCTTGGGTCATGATCTCGCGGTTCGTGGGTTCGAGCCCCGCGTCGGGCTCTGTGCTGACTGCCGGCTCGGAGCCTGAAGCCTGTTTCGGTCTGTGACTCCCTCTCTCTCTGACCCTCCCCTGTTCACGCTGTCTCTTTCTCTCTCTCCTAGAAATAAATAAAACATTTAAAAAAAATTGTTTAAGAAAGTTAAGTAGTGTCAGTGCTGCACTGGTTTCTTCAGGTAGCCTTGTGTTTATGCTGAGGCGCAGGGGAGAGAAATGGCACCTGCCAGCTCCTTTATTCCTGGAAGGGCCTCCCTGGGATCCCAGACTATTTGGGACTTGCTCTGAGATGAGTAAATAATTCTCCTTCTTGTATGCCCCAGGTGTTTTTCAGACTACTGCTTCTACTCTAGATCTCACCAGACTGCTTATAATTCTGTCTCTTTAAGGGTGGAACTCAGCTTCCTAATGTCCTCTGGGGTCTTCCAGAGCTAAGACTAGTGAGTTTTAAAATTCCAAGCTTTTAAGTCCCTCTGGTTTTAAGAACTCACAAAATTTGACCTCTCTTGCTTTCAAAGCCAAATATTTTGGGAATTCTTTCCCCTGCCATCCCTGTGTGGGTTCCCCACTGTGATAGTTTGTTTCTTGCCAGAATTCTCTACCGCTAGCCTCCCTCCTGACTGTGGATGCCCTGGGCTCTTTTAGCTCCCCACCATATCTCTGCCCTTCCTAATCTTTTTGTTGTGGTCTCTTCTCCACCTTTTGTCATGGAATTTGTTTTGCCAGTCTTTGCATTGTTTTTGGGTTATTTACACTGATGTTAGTGTTACTTAGTTGTATCCCCATGGTCAGGCAAGCTTAAGGTCCTCTTACTCTGCCATCTTCCTAGCCTGCCAACTGAGTTCTTTATTTTTATTTTTTTTTACATTATAGGCTCATATTTCTTGGAATTTTATCTGTTGGATTATTGAGGTCTTGGTAGCTTCCTCCAGAAGGGAGAGATTTCTTTCTGCCAAGCATATGTGAGAGTTACCAGCTTGGGAGTACTTTAAATGTATTCTTGGTTTGAGATTTCTCAGATTACCCAGTTAGTTTAAAATGCTGCAGGTTATATGAGCTCTCACTTGTGTTTGCCAATTCTTAGGAAATATTTCTTTACCTCTCTACTTGGTGCCCAGTCTTTGATAGTCAATTTTCCTAAGAGTTATTTGCAGTGAACTGTTTATTCCTAATTCACTTTTAAGTTGATGATATTATAACTCTTGAGATGCCAGCTTTATAGTGTCTCCACTAAGATTGCCCACCTCAAGGTTTTTCTAGGTTTTGTTTCTTGATTCCATACTTCATAGAAAATGACAACAAGGTAAAAGTTAGTTTTATCTCTGCATTTCTGTTGTTTTTTTTAATTCTGGGTTTCTGAATAGTCTTTGTAAACAGCTTACAGAATCATTCCTCACATTTAAGATGGTTTTTAAAAATATTTTGTCAACATTTTTAGTTGCGTTTAGGAGGAAGGATTTCTCTTCTGCCTTACTCCTGGAAAAGAATGACCATTTGTTTTATATTTTTAACATGAACTTTATTTGTCTCTAGCTCCCCATATATACCACACCACCTCTGCAGTCTAAATATGTTGAAGATCAGCCTGGTCATTTACAAATGGGCTTTGCATACATCCGCACAACAACTGGTCATTATATTGACTGGTGCAAGGTGAGTAAGTTATACTAGTGGTTTAATGTTAGAGGTTTCTGATTTGTTCACACAGGTGATCCTTATGTTGCATTTGGTATTGACAGAAGTTTCTCAGTGTTATTCATTAGGTGAATGGGCTAATGTAGAGGATCTAAGACTGCTTCATTCACATCTCTGGCACTTTGTCAGAGATGGCTAGAAGGCTGGGCTCAGCTGTGAATGCATGAAGCATCTGCATGTGACCTCAGTCATGATGGTCTCAACAGAGTCAGATAACTTACACAAGCAGTTTAGGACTCCTACGAGAGGCCCCTGGCAGAATTTACCAAGCTTCAAATTTATCCTCAGATGTCCAAGAAAGTCACTTCTACAGCATTCTATTGTTAAGTCACAAAGGCCAACCCAGTTTTAAACGGAGTTGAATTAGATGCCAACTTTCAATATGAGTAGCAGCAAAGAATTTGTGGCCATATTTAATATTTAATCTACTATATGACTACTGCATAGATTAAGGTAATTTCATCAAGCATTTATGTTCTTTTTCATGTGTAGTTATTTGACTTTTTATAATAAATTCTGAAATTATTTCTGAATTATTCTTTATTTCGCTAAGCAAAATGTTCACTAGTCTGGTAGGGTTTAGCTTATAAAAGCATTCTGAATATAGTCAGCTATTGGGAAAAATAGAATTCATCTTACTTTAATACTTAGCCTTAGTCAGCATTATCTAGCAGCAGAATGACGGACTTAGCTGATAAAATATTGATGTTCCATTATCATCACATCTACATAGGCGTGTTAGTATATCTCCAATGTCAGTGTCAATAATGATAATGTTGATACCATTGTTCTCATCATTCTGACCTAATAACCACACAACTTTTTCTCAAATATAACCATCCAATTGTGAACCCTTGTTCTTTTTTTGTTTTTAATGTACTTTTTAGAAAAAAATTCTAATGATTATATGAAACACTAAATGTGAATTCTGGTCATTCCAGATATTTAAAATATCTGATGAATTCATGGTTTTATTTTAAAAAGTTGTGCCTGTCAAACAATTCTAATCTTATTAGTTCTATTATACACTCTTAATGGTTTGATCTCCTACGGAAATATATTAATTAATTAGCATTTGAATCACACTCAATTTAAGACAAAAAAAAGCTTTTATTTTGTTAATATGTTAAAGTGAATAGATTGAAGAAGGACACTTCTGAATGCATTTCATCTTAAATGTAAACAACTTTTTCTAATTTTCCCCTAAAAACATAATCCATTCTTTAAAAATTACTTCTGGCTCAAACTGCATTCTTCATTAAACTTAGAATTTTGCTGAGTGAATTCAATTCCTGCTCTTCTCTTAAGTGTTTTGAATTTTTTTAAATGTTTTTATTTATTTCTGAGAGAGAGACACACAGACAGACAGACAGACAGTACGAGCAGGGGAGGGTCAGAGAGAGAGGGAGACACAGAATCTGAAACAGGCTCCAGGCTCCGAGCTAGCTGTCAGCACAGAGCCTGCCGTGGGGCTCGGGCCCACGAACTGCCAGATCATGACCTGAGCCAAAGTCGGAGGCTTACCGACTGAGCCACCCAGGCGCCTCTCTTCTCTTTAGTGTTTTGAAATTTAAGTAGCAGTGATTCACAGTGGTAAAAGTGAATTCCTGAATAAGCTATGGAAAACTTCCCAAAAGAAACCACTAGTTTTCTTCCTCAAGAGCTACATGAGTTTTAGACATCTGGTCAATAGGTATTATAACTTCAAAGGTGAAGTGTTCTCAAGAGACAGTCTTTTTTTTTTTAAGCTTATTTACTTATTATGAGAGAGAGAAAGAACACACATTGGGGAGGCTCAGAGAGCAAGGGAGGGAGAATACCAAGCTGAGCATGGAGCTTGACATGGGGCTTAATCTCATGGCTATGAGATCATTACCTAAGCCAAAATCAGGAGTTGGATGTTCAACCGACTGAGCCACCCAGGCACCCCAAGAGACAGTCTTTAAAGAGAAGTAACTCAGTGGCATTTATATCTGTATTGGTCCGTACAGCTTGAATCCATGATGAACAGGATGAACCTCTTCATCTCTGATCACTATGATAATATGTGAGACAAAGTTACTAATACCAAGATAACACAATAACAATGACTTATTTCTTTCTTGTCGAATATAATTATTTCTGTGTTCTTTGCTTTGAAAGTCCTTTTTGTTGTTTTTATTCCATGGTTACATAGCAGCTAATTTAGAGACGGAGACCATATTTCAGTTGCGTTTTCTGATTTCTTCAATAGAGTAAAGCATGACTATAGACAGTTAATATGGGTAATTGATGTAATTGAGATAGTACCTATTGCTCAGTAAATGAGTATAACCATATTTGTTGCATTAAAAAAGTTAGAAACAGGTAAAAGGAAAAATTTCATTTTAGACTTTAATCCCTTCAGTGGATTTATATTATCTTGATTTGTAGAGTATTTATATTCCTCTTTGAAAACAAACACTAGTCTATGTAGGATGATTTCTATCTTGAGATCAATGTCTTATTTAGATTTTTTTCCCTTTCTAATGCACACTAAGAAAATGAGAAGATGAAGCACTTTCTTTAGGCTTGTTGTTATTACTTTATCACAAACATTATGTTGTTGCTGCCGCATCTTTATTAGTCAGATGTTGCTAAGTTGCTAAGTTGAAATATACCTCTATCCATGTTTTATTTAAATTCCATTCATTTTTTCTAAGCCTTTATAAAATAAAATGATAAATCTTTGTATTTCTACAAAATTTTCTGTGAGATGCTTTGACAACTTTATAGCTATTACTTCACCTATTTATATGAGGAAAAGGTAAGTATCATTCATGCTAAATAGAATGAAAAGCAAGAAATGAAAAGAAGCTAAATTCAACAAGTATTCTCATAGTGAATAAATAGGAAAGTTAGGTTTAGGTTTGAGTACATTATTAACACTTTAATATATGGTCCCATGAGATGTGGCCTGTTTGATTTAATTATCAGGATCTTAAAAAATCCAGATGTCCTTTTCTTTTTTTCCTTTTTCCTTAGGGTGTTTATGTTTTTGTGAAAAATGGGATAATGGATACAGTACAGTATGGAAAAGGTAGGTGAGTGAACCATCCATAATTAGAAATGTTCTATTGTCTTTTTAACTTGTAAAATTTAAATGTGAGAAAAATAAATGTGTTATGTTATTCATTATCATGTTTTACCAACTGAAAAGATACTCTGTATAGCACTTTATGATAACAATAACAAAGTAATAGTACCTATCACTTATTAAGCAATTATTATATGCAAAGGTACTGTGATAAGCATTTTAGATAATTTAATTTTTATAATAATTCTATGAGTGTTGGTATTATAATTATTCCCTTTTTATAGATAAGGAAACTGAGGTTAGAAAGGTTAAGTTGGTTACCAAGGTCACATAGCTAGTAAGTGGCAGCACCTGGATTCAAACTGAGGTCTGTTTTAGCTGTAAGGCCATATTATATACTCAAAGCATAAATTAGAAATATGTCTCCATTGTTATCAATTAGTTTAAATAAGTGCTATTTTCTGTTAAAATATGTAGAATTTTCCTATTTATTCCCGGGTAACACTGTACCCACTAGTCACTCTAGAATGTTTGAGCTAATGTTGGATAGCGATTGTGTTTGACTCTTTAGTTTGATATTGGTATTCGGCAGTAGATATATCTTCCTAATATTTTTGGACTAAGCCAGTTCTCAACATGAATGTGTACAGGAGATAGAAAGATCAGCTAAAATTTTAAATGTCTCCGTGATTTTGATGACCAGTAATATGTTATCATTTCTTAAGGCATGTTGGAATTCCAAATTATATTCCTCATCAGTCTTGAGGAATATGATTAAATAAATGATTGCCATTAAGTGATTAACTGTGATAGAAGGATGTATTTTCTTGGGCTGCATGGAAACAGAAATAATTTAAATACATAAAAAAACAAGAAATCTAGACTTGTGTCCACTCTTCATCTACTTTTAGTCTAGCATCACTTCTAATCTTGATCATTGATTTTAACCAAGAGCAGTGGCTCCTCTGGATTTTGGGGAGTAGTAGCATGCAGGGTCCATAAGTTACATATATCACTAGTTAGTTATTCAAGGTTCTCTAATAAAATATTTCCATTCCTACTGGATCCTCCCAAAGTTTAAACACATAATGCCAGAAGCATTTCCATTTAAGGATATAGTACATACACAATCATGCATTTACTTTATAGTAATCCATGTTAAGGTGTGCACTGTAGAATCATATTTAATTAAAGAGTAATAATTGCCTGTTGCCTGTGTTAGGAAAACAATTATTAAGTCAGCTGTGGAAGGAAGATTTTATTTTGTAACAGGGACTATTTTAAATACCTTCTGAAATTGCTACTCAAATCATTATTTTGTGTAGCTTTTCTGAAGAGTGTTTAAACCATCTGCTACTATCATAACAAATTTCTTTAGCTTTTCTGCATCATATGTAGAATGCCCAATTATAGCACATCATTTATGTTATTTTTTAACTTATTTCTTAAGTGATGCTATGTCTTTCTTAAAAGATGCTTATATCTATCTGAAGAACCCACCTCGAGATTTTCTTCCGAAAATTGGAGTGATTACAGTTTCGGGATTAGCAGGCTTGTTTTCAGCAAGAAAAGGTAGGGTTTAAAAACATACATTTTCTCTTTCAATGCCAATATATTGTGAATTTTACTGCCATGGGAAAACCTTTTACATTTTATTAAATATTGTTAGAATAGACTACTGTGAAAAAATTTTAGTCTATTGTACATGTTTACTTTTATAAAGAATGTGTTTTAAAAAATATAGCTATTCCAGTGCTCACTTCAGCAACACATATACTAAAGTTGGAACAATACATGGAAGATTAGCATGGCCCCTGCTCAAGGATGACATGCAAATTGGTGAAGCATTCCATATTTAAAAAACTATATATAGCTATTCCAAGATGTTTAATATCAGTAGTTATTAGGTAAATGCAGGTGAAAATCACAATGAGATATTACTATACACCTAACAGAATGTCTAAAATTAAAAACAATAACCTTACCAACTATAGTCAAGAATGTAGAGCAACAGAAAGTCTCATACACTGCTAGAGGGAATACAAAATGGTACAGCCATTCTGGACAACAGTTTGAAAGTTTCTCTTATAAAGTTAAGCATGTACTTACCATGAGACCAAGTAATCCCACTCCTGGGTATTTACCCTGGAAAAATGAAAAATCTGTACATTAATGTTTACAGTAACCCTGTTTATAATTACCAAAAGTTGGAAACAACCTCAGTGTCTTTCAAGAATAAACTTTGGCACATTTAAACAAAGGCATTATACTCACCAGTAAAAGGAATAAACCATTGACACATGCAACAATCTTGATGAATCTGACAAAAAGAAGCCAGGCTAAAAATGTTAACATATTGTGTGATTACATTTATATGATTTTTCTCAAAAAGATAAAACTATAGTAACAAAATAAAAAGGTCAGTGGTTCCTAGAAGTTAGGAGTAGGAAGGTTTGACCAAAATGTAATAGCATGAGATTTTCTTAAGAGTGATAAAACTATTCCCTATCCTGATTATACTGGTGGTTATGTGACTTTATGTATATTAAAATTGATAGAACTGGAGACAAGAAGTTTTGAATTTTCTGTATGATCATATCAAATAAAATTTAAAAATATATAGCTATTCCTATTAAAATTACAATTACAAATGCAATTCATTATGATTATACTTTGTTTCTCATCTTTTAGATAACTATTTTTTAAATATTTTTAAAATTTAAGTAAGTTAACATACACTGTAATAATTAGTTTCAGGTGTACAATATAGTGATTCAACTCTTCCATACAATACCCGGTATTCATCACAAGTACACTCCTTAAACCCCATTCTATTTAACCCATCCCTCTAATCACCTCCTCTCTGGTAACCATCAGTTTGTTCTCTATAATAGTTAAGAGTCTATTTCTTGGTTTGCCTGTCTTTCTCTTTTTTCCCTTTGCTCATTTATTTTGATCCTTAAATTACTCATATGAGTGAAATCATATGGTATTTGTCTTTCTCTGACTTACTTCAGTTAGCATAATATTCTCTGGTTCCATCCATGTCCTCTCAAATGGCAAAATTTCATTCTTTTTTATGGCTACGTAATACTCCATTGAAAATATATACCGTATCTTCTTTATCCATTCATCAGTTGGTGGACACTGGGCTGTTTCCATATTTTGGCTATTGTAGATAATACTGTTATAACATTGGGATGCATGTAACCCTATGAATTAGTATTTTTGTATTCTTTGGGTAAATTCCTAGAAGTGCAAATGCTGGACTTTGTGTAGTTCTATTTTTAACTATTTGGGAAATTCCATACTGTTTTCCAAAAGGCTGCACCAATTTGAATAACCACCAACAGTTCAGTGCATTTTCTGCACATCCTCACCATCACATCTTGTTTCCTATGTTGTTAATTTTAGCCATTCTGACAGGTATTCTAGTTTTGGTTTGTATTTCCCTGACGAGGAGTGATGTTGAGAATCTATTCAAGTGTCTGTTGGCCATCTGTATGTCTTCTTTGGAAAAATGTCTATTCATGGGGCACCTGGGTGGCTCAGTTGGTTAAGCTTTCAAGTTTGGTTCAGTTTGTGATCTCACAGTTCATGAGTTTGAGCCCCACATGGGGCTCTGAGCTGTCAGTCTGCTTCAGGTTCTGTGTCTCCCTCTCTCTCTGTTCCTCCCCAGTTCATGCTCGCTCGCGCTCCCTCTCTCTCAAAAATAGAGATTAAAAAATTTTTTAAAAAGCCTATTCATGTCTCTTGTGCACTTTTTAGTCAGATTATTTGTTTTTAAGTGTTGACTTTTATAAGTTCTTTATATTTTTTTGGATACTAAATTTTTATCAAATATGTCATTTACAGATATTTTCCCCCATTCCATAGTTTGCCTTTTAGTTTTGTTGATTGTTTCTTTTGATGTGCAGAGCCTTTATTTGGGTGAAGTCCCAATAGTTTATTTTTGCCTTTGTTTCCCTTGCCTCAAGAGACATATTGAAAAAGTAGCTATGGCCAGTGTCAAAGAAGTTAAAGCCTGTGTTGTCTGTCTTCTATGATTTTCATGGTTTCCTATATCACATTTAGGTCTTTCATCCACTTAAGAGTTTATTTTTGTGTATGTTATAAGAAAGTGGTCGAGTTTCTTTTACAGTTGGCTGTCCAGTTTTCCCAAAACCATTTGTTGAAGAAACTGTCTTTTTTCTATTAAGCATTCTTTCTTTTTATGTCAAATATTAATTGACTATATATTGTAGGTTTATTTCTGGGTTTTCTGTTCTGTTCCATTGATCTATGTGTCTGTTTTTGTGCCAGTGCCATACTGTGTTGATCACTACAGCTTTGTAATATAAATTGATGTTTGGAATTGTGAGTCTTGCAATTGTGCTCCCCCCCAAGAATGCTTTGGCTATTCAAAGTCTCTTGTTTCATGCAAATTTTTGGGTTTTTTTGTTCTAGCTCTGTGAATAATGCTGTTGGTATTTTGTCTTAAGTTTATTTATTTTTTTGAGAGAGGCAGAGACAGCATGAGCAGAGGAAGGGCACAGAGAGAGAGAGAGGCAATCCCCAAAAGGCTCACACCATCAGCACAGAGCCCAACACAGGGCTCAAACTCACGAACCATGAGATCATGACCTGAGTTGAAACTGAGTTGGATCCTTAACAAACTGAGCCACCCAGGTGCCTGCTGTTGGTATTTTGACAGGGATTACATTAAATGTGTAGATTTCTTTGCTGTTTTTTTTTATTTTTTAAATTTTTAAATGTTTTTATTTATTTCTGAGAGATAGAGAGACAGCGTGAGCTGGGCAGTGTCAGAGAGAGAGAGGGAGCTGCAGAATCTGATGGAGGCTCCAGGCTCTGAGCTGGCTGTCAGCACAGAGCCTGATGCGGGGCTCAAACCCACGAGCTATGAGATCATGGACCTGAGCCGAAGTCGGACACTTAACTGACTGAGCCACCCAGGCACCCCTAAATGTGTAGATTTCTTTGGATAGTATAAACATTTTAACAATATTTGTTCTTTCACTCCATTAGCGTGGGGTATCTTTCCATTTCCTCTGTCATCTTTAATTTCTCTCATCAGTGTTTTATAGTTTTCAGAGTATAGTTCTTTCATCTGTCAGATTTATACCTAGGTATCTTGTTTTTGGTGCAATTTATTTTTTTTTTAATGTTTTATTTATTTTTGAGAGAGAGAGAGACATCACAAGCAGGGGAGGGTCAGAGAGAGAGGGAGACACAGAATCCGAAGAGAGCCTCCAGGCTCTGAGTTAGCTGTCAGCACAGGGCCCGATGCGGGGCTCAAACCCACAAACCGCGAGATCATGGACCTGAGCCAAAGTTGGACTCCTAATCGACTGAGCCACCCAGGTTTCACTGGTGCAATTTTAAATAGAATTGATTCCTTATTTATCTTTCTGCTGCATCATCATTGGTGTATAGAAATGCATTTCTATATGTTGATTTTGTATCTGCCACTTTACTGAATTTATTACTTCTAGCAGTTTTTTTGTAGAATCTTTCAGGTTTTCTATATATAGTATCATACCATCCCTAACTCGTGAAAGTTTCACCTCTTCCTTGCTGACTCAGATGCCTTTTTTTCTTTTTGACATCTCATTGCTGTGGCTAGGACGTCCAGTACAATGTTCAATAACAGTGGTGAGAGTGGACATCCCCATCTCTTTCCTGACTGTCAAGGATAAGCTGTCAGTTTTTCTCATTTAGCATGTTATTACTTATGGGTTTTTAGTATCTGACCTTTATTATGTTGAGGTATGTTTCCTCTAACCCTACTTTGTTTAAGGCTTTTATTATGAATGGTTGTACTTTGTCAAATGTTATTTCTGCTTCTATTGAAAGGATCATATGGTTCTTATCCTTTCTTCTATTAACTAGGTATATCTAATTGATTAATTTGTAAATATTGATCCACCTTTGTAGCCAAGGAATAAATATCACTTGATCGTAGTGAATTATTTCTTTAATATATTTTTGGATTTACTTTGCTAGTTTTTTATTGAGAATTTTTGCATCCATGTTTATCAGGAATTTTGGCCTATAGATATCTTCTTTAGGAGGTTTTTATCTGGTTTTAGTACCAGGGTGAAACTGTCTTGATAAAATTAATTTGGAAGTTTTCTTTCCATTGCTATTTTTTAGAATAGTTCATGAAGCATAGTTATTAACTGCTCTTTAAATGTTTGGCAGAATCACCTGTGAAGCCATCTGGCCCTGGATTTGTGTTTTTTTCCAAAGACTTTTGAAAACAAAAAAGATAGGTCATAGCTCATAATGTAAATTTTATTCTTTAATATGAGTCATTTTCAAAAAATTGAAAGCTGTTGATTAGTCTAACCCTGTTAGCTACAGATATAAGTCCAGAGAAGGGAAATCACTCAATGATTTGATAGTACATAACTTGTTTAGTGGCTGTGTCTAGAGCCCTTTCCTACTTATGGGGTAGGGCTATTGAATCCAAATGAAATTTATTTTCTGGTAGACTGGCCTTTCATATCAAGTAAAGAGAAGATGAATGTAAATCTTTTTAATATTTAAAATGTGATATCAAGAAAAAAAATACCACTTTCCAAGATTAGGAGCAGCACAAGTAGGGGGATTTGGGAAGTCAAGAAAACCTGAATTAAGAGATGTTAGGTCAGTAAAATCAAGAACCAAGCTGTGGGGGCACCTGGGTGGCTTAGTCGGTTAAGCGTCCGACTTTCGCTTAGGTCATGATCTCACGGTTCGTGGGTTCGAGCCCCGCGTCGGGCTCTGTGCTGACTGCTAGCTCAGAGCCTGGAGCGTGTTTCAGTCTGTGACTCCCTCTCTCTCTGACCCTCCCCTGTTCACGCTGTCTCTCTCTCTCTCCTAGAAATAAATAAAACATTTGAAAAAAAAAAAAAAGAACCAAACTGTGGATACTAGAATAATAGTGAGCAGGACTAGAGTAAAGGATCAAGTTAAGACATTTTTTCTTCTAACTTAAAATATGTTTTAACAGATCTAGACCCTCTTTCACAATACCATATAAACGAGTCTAATACCAAAAGAAAGCTGAATTAGAGGTTGAAGTAGCCCTACTTACCCACCTTTCCCAAGCTCAGTCTTATTTTTTTAAGTTTGTTTACTTATTTTGAGAGAGAGAGAGTGCACAGGGAAGGGGCAGAGTCAGAGAGGGAGGGAGAATCCCAAGCAGGCTCCATGCTGTCAGCACAGAGCCTGATGTAGGGCTCAGTCTCAGGAACTGTGGGATCATGACTTGAGGTAAAATCAAGAGTTGGACCCTTAACCAACTGAGCTACTGAGGAGCCCAGCTCAGTCTTGTAGACATGACTGTAGAAGTCCTTCTTACTAATAGGTAAGCCAGATGCAAAAATAGCTCATTTTTATTTGTAAGCATTGCCAGTTATGTTTCTCCTTAGTCTTTTCTGATATACCAAATAGGCTGTTTCATTTTTAAAGTAAGAGGTGTAAGAGCGGTTTCAGAGAATAAAAGTACTTAACCCCAATTAGAAATCCCATCATCTAATTGCCCAGGTCATATTTACAGAGTTCAAGGTACCCGTTCAAGCATTTAAGATATATATGTTTTGAACCAGTGGTCTGTTGGAACTAAGCTATGGTTTAGAGTGGTGGATTTCAAACTATTCTACAGAACTTAAGCTTCCATGAAAGTGTTTACAGGTGTTAGATAAGGGAAGAGCTATGTGGGTAGGGCTCAATACTAAGATTCCATCCCTCAGGCTAACCAGAGTAGCTTCAAGTTTATAAGTTTTATATATGAAGTCCCTAGTGAACTTCATATTTTGGAAGATTATTTTAAAGGATTTTGCTGTAAATAAAAAATGTCTGATGCTTAGTTTAGGAACTTTTTGAAATGAATTAAAAATCCTTAGCTGATTAGTTGCATCTTTCATCTTCTTAAGGACTTAATCAAAACAGGATATGTAAAGAAACACCATTTCACTTTAACATGGTGTCACAAGCATGGTAGTTGATCAATTCTCCATATTATTATGCTGTATGAGATACTTGAAACAAATGTGGTTACAACTTTGCGTTTCTTAGGATATGAAAAAAAAGTTTTTAAAAAGAACAAAATCATCAACCCCCTATGTGTAGTTAATTATCAATTTTAAATTGAGAATACTTTTCTAAAATTGGTCATGATAACTAAGAGGTTTTAATTGATTTGTGATCTTTAAGGATATTTTAGCTACCATTTTGATTGATATGATTATATAAAGAGTAAATTAACATAGGATAATGACTTAAAGGGGAACAAAGAGAATATTAAAGTTATCAAAGCATCAAGTTTCTGCTAGCATCTGTTTGGAGTTTAACAGTTTATTTGAAATTCATAGGTTCTAGGTTTAAGAAAATTGCTTATCCACTGGGACTGGCCACTTTAGGAGCAACTGTTTGCTATCCAGTTCAGTCAGTAATAATCGCAAAGGTAAGTTCTTTTCTTGGGGGGGGGGTATTTTTTAATTTATTGTTTACTTTGCATCCAAGTTAGTTAGCATATGGTGCAGCAATGATTTTAGGAGTAGATTCTTTAATGCTTCTTACCCATTTAGCCCATTCCCCCCTCCCACAACCCCTCCAGCAACCCTCTGTTTTCTATATTTGAGTCTTTTATGTTTTGTCCCCTTCTCTGTTTTTATATTATTTTTGCTTCCCTTTATGTTCATCTGTTTTGTATTTAAATTCCTCATGAGTGAAGTCATATTTTTCAAGTGATAGCTACATTTCAGTATTTGTTTAAACTCTTAAAGTGATAGTATTTAAATATCATAAGTATCTGCAGTATTCAATTTTCAGAGAAATATAGTTTTTATCAACTCTTATCTTGGCAAAATCACATTAACATTTCAGCATGGCAAATGGTATTCCTAATTATTTAATCTCACAAATGAATAGGATGAATTTGTTTAAATATATTTCAACAACATAAATGCCAGTTTGAGGATTCAGTTCAGAGACATTGAATTCTGAATTAGAATTTGTGGGGAGGAATACTGCTCTGTTGTTGGGCTGTGTGAAATTCAATTTTTAATTAACAGAAATCTATACCTGCTGGCTGCTGTCAGTTCATCAGGTTAACATGATGCAAGAAACAGTGAATCGATAGATAACAGAGGCATCTGAAAGTAAAAAAAAAAAAAATTCACATACACAAACTCAATTTTGATACCACCTAGCACTAACACTTGCCCTGAGTCCATATAATAGCTGTTTTGTCATTTTCTTGTCAGCTTACCTACAAATCCAAACATTCTCCCAATGATTTGAACAGTTTGTATCAGTATTTTACTTGTAATACATATTTAAATTGAGAAGGAGAGCTTTGGGTTATGCAGTTTTTTCCTTTTCCTTCTTCTCTCAACTTGCAACATTTAACATTTCCCCCGGCACTCAAAGTAGTATATAGTGTTGCCAGACGGACTTTCTGTACTTGTATTCTTGTTATTACATTTCTTTAATTACTGATGTAGATAAAACGGTCTACTCTGTATTTTAGGAATGACAAGGACATAGTGCCCTTTGTAGTTTGTTATGTGATCAAGCTATAAAAGTTATAGTAAAGAAAGAGAGCATTATTCATTAAATCTGGTTATAGTTGAGACACTTAATGGATAAAATGGTAAATATTTTTATAAATCTTTCTTGAGAATTTATATAGAAATTAGCTACTTAACTTCATCTCATACTAGTGCTTAAATAAACTTTTGAGCTCACTACATTCAACTTCCTCATTTTCTCATTTCTTGATAAGAAAACTGTGGCCCAGAGAAGTTTCACAGTGACTGATTTGCCCAGGGTTCTATTTAGTTTCTGGTGTCCTGTTTCCCTATCCATTTCTCTTCCTAGTGTAGAATCCTGCCACTAAATCTTCTTGTTTAGAGTAATGCCTTTAATGTTTTTAAAATAAAATTGAGAACTACTCATCCTTAAGTAATTTAAGCAATACAGGAAAGTGTAGGGGAAAAAATTAACTACCTGAAATTCTTTCATCCAGAAAAATATCATTGTTAACATTTGATACAATGTTGTCTAGACATTTCTCTATGGATATATAGAGATAGAAAGATAGATGGATGAATTGACATATACAGTTTCATAATAGGATAATATACTATGCATCTTATTTTTAATTTTAAATATGAAGTATTAAATTTGATTTTATTCTAAAAGAAGGGAAATAAAAGAAGTGCTAAACTTCAAATAAAAATTTCTATGATAAAGAGATATTAATATGATTTCCTAAAAGTTCTGTGATTAAATATTGTTAATGAAATTTCTAGAGTTGAGACCCTTGTTGCTTTTCCTTTGACTGGCATATGCAATGTCATGTGTAATATTTGGTGGATATATTTATATAGAACATAGATTTTTATCCTAAAATCCATGATAGACTTCAGAGAATCTGTGACTCCCTCATCTGAAACAATGACTATATATATATATATATATATATATATATATATATATATATATATATGTGAACCTTATATATTTTCTTTCAAATTAAAGCATAAATGTGTATCCATTTTTCTCTCTTTTGAAGTAGGTATTTTTAAAGAGTATGGGTCTCCTAGTTGAAGATCCATAGTATCTTTCTTATAGTTAGCCATATCTATAATATGTCTTCCACTCTTTTCAGTTTAAATTTTTAAAAAGAAGAATGAACACTTAAAAACACTTTTAAAATGAGGTGCCTGGGTAGCTCAGTTGGTTAGGTGGCCAACTTTGGCTCAGGTCATGATCTCACGGTTTGTGGGTTAAAGCCCCCTGTCAGGCTCTGTGCTGACACCTCAGAGCCTGGAGCCTGCTTCGGATTCTGTCTCCCTCTCTCTCTGCCCCTCTCCTGCTCTCCCTCAAAAATAAACATTTTTGAAAAAGTTAAAAAAAAATTTTTAAATAACAAGTGCAGAATCCCCTTAAATTTTTACTATTACTTCCAGCCTTTTACAGCTAACTTGCCCACCTATAATTTCACAACAACTTATTTATATATTTATTTATTTATTTTGGTAATTCAGTTTTTAGTCTTTACGAAGTAATTAACTTAATTTTCCTGCAGACAACAATTCTCTTCCCACTCATATTTCATCCTATTTTACATTTAAAAATTTTAACTATAGTAGAAGTGATGTAGAGACTTAGAAATAAATACAATTTATTCTTGATAAATATACAAGTCACTTGTGAAAGAGTACTTGGATATATTTGAGAGTACCTACTATTGATGAATATTCAACATATGAATATTGTTTACTATACATTTTTAAGACATCTTCAATTAATCAGACTGGTCTCATAAAAGGATATCAGGTGAGAACTCTTCTACTGTGTGGGTATTTTTCTTTTCTTTCTCATAATGTTTATTTTTTAGAGAGAGAGAGAGACAAAGAGACAGAAACAGAGTGCAAGGTGGGGAGGAGAAGAGAGAGAGGAAGACACAGAATCTGAATCAGACTCCAGGCTTTGAGCTGTCAACACAGCTCAGATATTCACATATCTAATGCACATATAAGAGGAAAAACTCAGCAAGAGTATCCACAGAACTGTGAACAAATGTTACATTGGGGAGAGGAAGAGGATTTTCTTTATATTAGTGGACTGATTTATTTTTCTTAAGTGTAGGTAATACTTAGCAAAACAAACAAACAAACAAACAAACAAAACCACCTAAGCAAGAAAGTCACAGTTCTAAAAACTTTTATAAGTTTATGTTTATAGAAAGTGTAATCCTAGAAAGCTCCCCAAACCTCTTTAAATCTTGAAAATGAATAGCAATTGAAATTACTTTAACCACAAGGAACAAAAGGATGGGGAAACAATAGAAAGAAGAAATCAAAAGGAGGGTTTTAAAGGGAAAAAGATATGGAGGAAAAGAAAAGGAGTTTTAGGAATTCAGTCACACATCCTCTGCTTTGGTGTGTTTGTAGTTCATTTTTATGTTTCTACCAAAAGAGAGTATTATTCTCTGGAGAAATATATTAATGCTTTTTTATTATGACAGGAGAAAGCATCATAAACATGTGAACAAAAGCACTGATTTCATAGGATCTTAAAATCTTACTTTCTTTGTCAACTTTTTATTATCTCAAAACTATCTTTCCCACTTCTGTTAAATAGACATAATTTTAAATTCACATATTACAGCATGAATGCAAACTATAGATTTTTAAGTCTATATTTTTCTAAGAGCAGTTTTAGGTTCATAAAATTAAGTAGAGGTTAAGAGATTTCCCATACCACCATGTTCCCACACATGCTTAGTATCTTCCATTAAAAGCATCCCCCACTCGAGTGGTACATTCTTTTGCAGTTGATAAGCCTACAATGACACATATCACCCAGAGTCCACAGTTTACATTAGGATTCACTCTTGGTGATGTACTAACTATACATTTTTTAGTCCTTTACATGAAGCAAATAATTGTTCATACATGATTTAGGAAATCAAGCTTTGTGTTATATGATCCAGAGATTTAAATCTGTGATATTGATTCTGTTCTGACTGTTCACACGAAATACCTGACATAATTTTTTTAATACTTGTTATATTAACTTTTGAAAATATAACTTATTGCCTTGCTTCTTGTTTTAATTAGGTAACTGGGAAAAAGGCATATACTACAAGCCAGCAAATTTACGAAGCAGTTAAATCATTGTGGACAAAAAACAACAAAAAAGAGTCACTTTCTAAACTGAAAGAAAAAACTAAGGTAGAGTTTATATGAATCAAAAAGCTCCCCTCAGACGAAACTTGAGTCAATCTTCTGCATGACATATCATAGTGAAACTGGCAAAATATAAGGACAAAGAGAATTTTGAAAGCAGCTAGGGAGAAAAGGGCCCTAACTAACAAAGGGAAACCTATCAGAGTGGTGACAGACCTATCTACTGAAACTTGGCAGGCCAGAAGTGAATGGCAGGAAATCCTCAATGTAATGAACAGAAAAAATATGAAGCCAAGTATCCTCTATCCAGCAAGCTTGTCATTCAGAATAGAAAGAGAGGTAAAAGTCTGTCCAAATAAACAAAAACTGAAAGAATTCATCACCACCAAACCAGCACTACGAGAAATCCTGAGGGGGACTCTCTGAGGAAAATGTTGTAAGGAACGCAAGATACTAGAGAAACCACCACAAATGTGAATCCCACAAAAGACACAATGACTCTAAACCCATATATTTTAATAATAACACTGAATGTAAATGGGCTGAATGCTCCAATCAAAAGACGTAGGGTAACAGAATGGATAAAAAAACCAAAATTTATCCTTTTGCTGTCTATAAGAAATGACTGGAGGACACCTTCAGATTAAAAGTAAGGGGATGGAGAAATATACATCATGGTACGGGAAGTCAAAAGAAAGCTGGAGTACCTATACATATATCAGACAAACTGTACTTTAAAGACAGTAACAGGGTATGAAAAAGGGCATTATATAATAATTACAGGTTCTATCCATCAGGAAGAACTAAGAAAAATAAATGTCTACGCACTGAATATGGGAGCACTTAAATATATACAACAATCACAAACAGAAACAATCTTATAGATAACAATCTGCTAATAGCAGGAGACTTTAATACTCCACTACAGCAATGGATAGATCAACTAGACAGAAAACCACTAAAGAAACAATGGACTTGAATGATACATTGGACCAGATGAATCTGACAGATATATTTAGAACTCTACATCCTGAGGCCATGGAATTCACTTTCTTCTCAAGTGAGCATGGCACATTCTCCAAAACAGATCACATACACCAGTAGTGAAGCAACAGAAAGAGAAATCAAGAAACTGATCCCATTCACAATTACACACACACACACACACACAAAAAAAAAAAAAAAACACACAAAATACTTGGGAATAAACCTAACCAGAGATACAGGAAATCTGTATGATGAAAACTGTAGAAAACTTATGAAGGAAATTGAAGAAGACACAAAGAAATGGAAAAATATCCCATGTTCTTGGATAGGAAGAATAAATATAGTTAAAACATCATTACTACCCAAAGCAATCTACACATTCAATGCTGTGGGAGCCCAACAGTGACCACAAGAAAGCGTGGTTAGGGACGCGGAGATGTGCATGCACACGGGACTTGCTTCCTGGGCAGATCATGCCTGCAAACAGGATGTTCTGCCAAGGGGCCTGCACACAATATCCAAGGTTAATGATCCGCTCGCACACGAGGGAACATGCCCTCCTTAAAAATAAGGAGGAGGCTGGAATTGTGAGCAGGCCTCTTAGTAAACATGTTGTGGTCACTTCCTCCCTTTGCTCCTCCCTGTCCTTGGAATGTGTTTGGCTTCTTGCCCTTATTTGGTAAAGGAATGCATCTTGTAGATTTCAGTTTGTATCCAGTTACCGGGGTATAAAATAAACCGCAAGAGGGGCTTGCGTAGAATTGTTCCTCCGGACGGAGTTGTGTCTGTGTCTGTCTTTTGTATGTGTCTTGTCTTTGTGTCATTTCGTCCGCAGCAAATGCACTCCCAATCAAAATTTTACCAGTATTCTTCTAATGACTAGAAAAACTATTCTAAAATTTGTATGGAATGACAAGAGACCTCGAATAGCCAAAGTAATATTGAAGAAGAAAACCAAAACGGGAAGCATCACCATCCCGGACTTTAGCCTCTACTACAAAGCTGTCATCATCAAGACAGTATGGTATTGGCACAAAAACAGACACATAGAGCAAGGGAATAGAATAGAAAACTTAGAATTAGACCTACAAATGCTTGGCAAATTTATCTTTGACAAAGCAGGAAAGACTATCCAAAGGAAGAAAAGACAGCCTCTTTAACAGATGGTGCTGGGAGAACTGGACAGCAACATGCAGAAGAATGAAACTAGATCATTTTCTCACACTGTACACAAAAGTGAAGTCAAAGTGGATAAAGGAACTGAATGTGAGACAGGAAACCATCAAAACCCTAGAGGAGAAAGCAGGAAACAACCGCCTTGACCTCCACCACAGCAATTTCTTACTTGACACATCCCCAAAGGCAAGGGAATCAAGAGCAAAAATGAACTCTTGGGCCTCATCAAGATTAAAAGTTTCTGCACGGCAAAGGAAACAATCCATAAAACTAATAGGCAACCGATGGAATGAGAAAAGATTGTTGCAAATGACATATCAGATAAAGGGCTAGTATCCAAAATCTATAAGGAACTCACCAAACTCCACACCCGAAAAACAAACAATCCAGTGCAGAAATGGGCAGAAGACATGAACAGACACTTCTCCAAAGAGGACATCCAGATGGCCAACAGACACATGAAACGATGTTCAGCACCCCTCCTCATCAGGGAAATACAAACCGAAACTACACTGAGATACCACCTCATGCAGGTCAGAGTGGCTACAATGAGCAAATCAGAGGACTCTAGATGCTGACGAGGATGTGGAGAAATGGTCACCCTCCTATGCTGTTGGTGGGAATGTAAACTCGTGCAGCCCATCTGGAAAATAGTGTGGAGATTCCTCAAAAAATTAACGATAGAACTTCCCTATAATCCAGCAATAGCACTGCTAGGAATTGACCCAAGGGATACAGGAGTGCTGATGCATAGGGTCACATGTACCCCAATGTTCATAGCAGCACTCAACAATAGCCAAAATATGGAAAGAACCTTAAGTGTCCATTAACTGACAAATGGATCAAGAAGATGTGGTTTATCTATACCATGGAATACTACATGGCAATGAGAAAGAATGAAATCTGGCCATGTGTAGCAACATGGATGGACCTTGAGGGTGTTATGCTGAGCGAAATAAGTCAGGCAGAGAAGGACAGCTACCATATGTTTACATGTATAGGAGAATTAAGAGGAACTTAACGGAGGACCACTGGTGAGAAGCAGGGGAAAAATAGTGGGGGAGAAGGAGGGAGGCAAACCATGAGAGACTCTTGAATGCTGAGAACAAACTGAGGGCAGATGTGTGTGGGAGGAAGGGGAAGGGGGATAATGGGCATAGAGGAGGGCATTTGTGGGGATGAGCACTGGGTGTTTAATAGAACCAACTTGACAATAAACTATTTTTAAAAAATAAAATAAATTTTAAAAAAGATTTTGCACTAAAAAATATAAAATAAAATATTAACTCCCCAATAAAATAAAAAATAAATAAATGGGTCAAAAAGTTAGACATTGAGTTTTCTTGGTTGGGGTGGGAAATTGGCTTATAATGGGATTCCTGGACAAAGTTCAAGGATTGAATGAAAGGAGATGAAGAAACATAGTATGGTCTCCTGTACATTTTTAGGATGTTTTATTGTTTTAGCAATGTGAGTTACTTATGAAGGAAACAATTTTTTTTTTGGTAAACAGATAGAAGAAAACTCTGCTGAAATAGAAATACCTGCAAAAACAGCTCAGAACCTGAAACACTCAGTGCCTTTGCCAACTGAACTCATCTTTGAAACAAAGACAGAATCAGAATCTACCTCAGGTTTGTTGGAAGTAATTCAATTTTGTTTTCCTTCATTTCTTAAATATTTTATAGTATTGTTAGTAGTAGTTTGAACTTATTTATGTGCTTTCTTCATAAATATTTTTTCATTCTCATATCTGTAGTCTGTATCTTTTTAGATTATGAGATACATGGGCAATTGAGACTTTTTCTAATTGCCACATAGTTCATAATACCAATCTTTGCATATGGAAGTATAGGGTAGCACTGGCAGGTTGGATAAGTGAAGTATTTAAATCACTTTATAAATGTGAGCTTTGTGATTAAGTGGAGAAAAATGTGCCTCCTAATTACATATACACCTATAGTAGAAGATTCCATTTTATAGACTGAGTCAAATCTACATAGAAGAAATAGCTTTCCATTTCTTATGCTATTTATCTTTATTATTCTTAGTTTCCACCATCACTTTTATTTAGTTTAGATACCAGGAGAACATGAAATAGTTCATATTTCAGCATGAAATAGTGAAACAACACCAATTATAATACCAAGAACTTTTTAATATTAGATACTGGCAATTAATACTTTGTAGGATCAAATAGTGACAATTATACTTTCTAGGCAAACACTACCATGGTTTTATTTTAATCATTAAAAAGGTAACAGAGTGTTTAATACCATTTCAGGAATTTATTCACATAAACTCACTAGTCACGGGGTTGCTCAGGATTGTCTATCTGTACAATGCTAATTGTTTTATTGCAGAGGAAGCAGGACCAACTCAGAGATAAAGATGTAGGAAGGAGTCATAATACCAAAGGGGAGCTTGGTGGGGGGATGCATGAATAGCTTATGGGGATTAAGGAATACACTTGTGATGAGCACAAGGTGTATAGAAGTGTTGAATCAATATAGTATATACCTGACAATACAGTGTACGTTAACTATACTGAAATTGAAATTAAATAATAAAAATTAAATACTGTAAGCCATCAGACTGCAAATGAGAGGTAACATAATAAAATAATAAAACTCTTATCAGGCTTGTTATTCAGTGGCAGCTTTTATAAAGATTAACATAGAGGAGATAGCTGAAATTTGAGACTAAACTTGGTTTTAAATTAGATAATCTTTATATAATAGAAAGAGCTTGGACTTTGGTGCTAGGAAGATCTAGACTATAAATACAACTATATTACTCATAAGCTATATGATTTTGAGAAGTTATTTAAGCTTCCTAAGTCTGAGTCTGTTCATTATGCAATGATTATAATTACATGCACACAAGAGTTTTTTGTCTTGTTTTCCTTTTTGGGTGAGGACTGAAAAATATATTTATAGCTCTTTATACCACAGTATGTGATTATTAGATTTTGGGGTGTTGCATTTTGTAAATTATTTTAAATATTTTGGATACTAACCCTTTTTCATGTACATTATTTGCAAATATCTTCTCCCATTCCATATGTGGCCTTTTGGTTTTATTGATTGTCTCCTTTGCTTTCAGAAGCTTTTACTTTTTTATAGTCTCAATAGTTTATTTTTTATTTTGTTTCCCTTGCCTCAGGAGACATATCTAGAAAGAAGTTGCTACAGGAAATGTTAAAGAACTTATTGCCTGTGTTCTCCCACAGGATATTGATGATTTCAAGTCTCACAAATAGGCCTTTTAATCCATTTTGAATTTATTTTTGTGTATGATGTAAGAAAGTGGTCCAGTTTCCTTCTTTTGTATGTGGCTGCCCACTTTTCCCATCATCATTTGTTGAAGATACATTATTTTCCCACTGGATATTCTTTACTGCTTTGTCGAAGTTTAATTGACCATATAGTGGTGGGTTCACTTTTGTGTTTTCTATTCTGTTCATTTTTATCAATGGTCTATTTTTGTGACAGCACCATATTGTTTTCATCACTACACCATTGTAATGTAACTTAAAGTCAGGAATCGTGACGCCTCCAACTTTGCTTTTCCTTTTCAAGGTGGCATTGGCACTTTGGGGTCTTTTATGGTTCCATACAAATTTTAGGGCTGTTCTAGCTCTGTGAAAAATGCTGGCGGTATTTTCATAGGGCTAGCATTAAGTGTGTAGATTACTTTATGTAGATATTTTTTATAGTTTATTGTCAAGTTGGTTTCCATATAATACCCAGTGCTCATCCCAAAAAGTGCCCGCCTCAATGCCCATGGCCCACCTTCCCCTTCCCACACCCCCCTCAGCCCTCAGTTTGTTCTCAGCATTCAAGAGTCTCTCATGGTTTGCCTCCCTCCCTCTCCCCAACTATTTTTCCCCTTCTTCTCCCCCAGAGTCCTCCATTAAATTCCTCCTAATCCTCCTATACGTGCAAACATATGGTATCTGTCCTTCTCTGCCTGACTTATTTCGCTCAGCATAACACCCTCTAGTTCCATCCATGTTGCTACACATGGCCAGATTTCATTCTTTCTCATTGCTGTGTAGTATTCCATTGTATAAATATACCACATCTTCTTGATCTATTCATCAGTTGATGGACACTTAGGTTCTTTCCATGTTTTGGCTATTGTTGAGAGTGCTGCTATGAACATTGGGGTACATGTGCTCCTATGCATCAGCACTCCTGTATCCCTTGGGTAAATTCCTAGCAGTGCTATTGCTGGGTCCTAGGGGAGTTCTACTGTTAATTTTTTGAGGAACCTCCACACTGTTTTCCAGAGGGGCTGCACCAGTTTACATTCCCACCAACAGTGTAGGAGGGTGCCTGTTTCTCCACATCCTTGGTAGCATCTAGAGTCTCCTGATTTGTTCATTGTAGCCACTCTGACCAGCGTGAGGTGGTATCTCAGTGTGGTTTTGATTTGTATTTCCCTGATGAGGAGGGACACTGAGCATCGTTTCATGTGTCTGTTGGCCATCTGGATGTCCTCTTTGGAGAAGTGTCTGTTCATATCTTCTGCCCATTTCTTCACTGGGTTGTTTGTTTTTCAGGCGTGTAGTTTGGTGAGTTCCTTGTAGATTCTGGGTATCAACCCTTTATCTGATATGTCATTTGAAACTATCTTTTCCCTTCTGTTGGCTGCCTATTAATTTTCTGTGTTGTTTCCTTGGCTGTGTAGAAGCTTTTAATCTTGAGGAGGTCCCAACAGTTTATTTTTGCTCTTGATTCCCTTGCTTTTGGGGATGTGTCAAGTAAGAAATTGCTGCGGTGGAGGTCAAGGAGGTTGTTTCCTGCTTTCTCCTCTAGGGTGTTGATAGTTTCCTGTCTCACGTTCAGGTCTTTATCCGTTTTGAGTTTATTTTTGTGCATGGTGTGAGAAAATGATCTCGTTTCATTCTTCTGCATGTTTCTGTCCAGTTCTCCCAACACCATCTGTTAAAAAGGCTGTCATTTTTCCATTGGATATTCTTTCCTGCTTTGTCAAAGATTAGTTGGCTGTATACTTTTGGGTCCACTTCTGAGTTCTCAATTCTGTTCCATTGGTCTATGTGTCTGTTTTCGTGCCAATACCATACTGTGTTGATGATGACAGCTTTGTAGTAGAGGCTAAAGTCTGGGATGCTGATGCCTCCGTTTTGGTTTTCTTTTTCAATATTACTTTGGCTATTCTGGGTCTTTGTGGTTCCATACAAATTTTAGGATAGTTTGAATTGGGTAGATTGCTTTGGATAGTAATGACATTTTTACTGTGTTTATTTTTCTGACCCATGAGCATGGAACGTTTTTCCATTTCTTTGTGTCTTCTTCAATTTCCTTCATAAGTGTTCTATAGTTTTCATCATACAGATCTCTTATATCCTTGGTTAGGTTTATTCCTAGGTACTTTATGTTTTTTTGTGCACTTGTGAATGGGATCAGTTTCTTGATTTCTCTTTCTCTTCTTCATTGTTGTGTAAAAATGCAACTGATTTCCGTACTTTGATTTTGTACCCTGCCACTTTGCTGAATTCATGGATCAGTTCTAGTAGGCTTAAGGTGGAGTCTGTCGGGTTTTCTATGTAGAGTATCATATCGTCTGTGAAAAGTGAAAGTTTGACTTCTTTGCCAATTCTGATGCCTTTGATTTCCTTTTGTTGTCTGATGGCTGATACTAGGACTTCCAGCACTATGTTAAACAACAGAGGTGAGAGTGGACATCCCTGTCGTGTTCCTGATCTCAGGGAGAAAGCTCTCAGTTTTTCCCCGTTGAGGATGATATTAGCTGAAGGCTTCTCACAGATGGTTTTTATGATGTTTTAGTAAAGTCCTTCTATCCCGACTTTCTCGAGGGTCTTTATTAAGAAGGGATGCTGTATTTTGTCAAATGCTTTTACTGGAACTATAGACAGGATTATATGGTTTTTGTCTTTTCTTTTGTTGATGTGATGTATCACATTGATTGATATTTGAATATTGAACCAGCCCTGTAACCCAAGAATGAATCCCACTTGATCTTGGTGTATAATTCTTTTTATGTGCTATTGGATTCGATTTACAAGTATCTTGCTGAGGATTTTTGCCTCCGTATCCATGAAGGATATTGGCCTGTACTTCTCTTTTTTTTGCTGGATCTCTGTCTGGCTTGGGAATCAGAGTGATGCTGGCTTCATAAAATGAGTCTGGAAGTTTTCCTTCGATTTCTATGTTTTGGAATAGTTTGAGAAGAATTGGTATTAATTCTGTTTTAAATGTCTGGTAGAATTCCCCAGGGATGCCATGAGGTCCAGGGCTCTTATTTGTTGGGAGATTTTTGATCACTGATTTGATTTCTTCACTAGTTATGGGTCCGTTCAGATTTTCCATCTCTTCCCGTGTGAATTTTGGTAGTGAGTGTGTGTTTAGGAATTTGTCCATTTCTTCTAAGTTGTCCAATTTGTTGGCATATAATTTTTCACACTATTCCCTGGTAATTGCTTGTATTTCTGTGGGGTTGGTTGTTATCAGTCCGTTTTCATTCATGATTTTGTCTATTTGGGTGCTCTCTCTTTTCTTTTGGATAAGTCTGGCTAGAGGTTTGTCAATTTTGTTTACTTTTTCTAAAAACCAACTCTTGGTTTCATGGATCTGTTCATTTGTTTCTTTGGTCTCTTTGTTGTTTATTTCTGCTCTGATATTTACTATCTCTCTTCTTCTGCTTGGATCGGGGTGCTCTTATTGCTCTGCCTCTAGTTCCTTTAGGTGAGCTGTTAGATTTTGCAATTGCGCTTTTTCTAATTTCTTGAAATAGGCCTGAAGTGCAATGTACTTTCCTCTTAGGACTGCCTTTGCCACATCCCATAGAGTCTGGATTGATGTATTTTAATTTGTTTCCATATATGTTTTCATTTCTTCTCTAATTTCCCTATTGGCCCGTTCATTCTTTAATAGCGTATTCTTTAACCTCCATGTTTTTGGAGGTTTTCCAGACTTCTTCCTGTGATTGATTTCAAGCTTCAAAGCATTATGATCTGAGAGTGTGCATGGAATGATCCAATTCTTTTATATTTATTGAGGGCTGCTTTATGTCCTAGTATGTGATCTGTCTTGGAGAATGTGCCATGTGCACTTGGAAGAAAGTGAATTCCATGGCCTCAGTATGTAGAGTTCTAAATATATCTGTCAGATCCCTCTGGTCCAATGTGTCATTCAAGTCTATTGTTTCTTTAGTGATTTTCTGTCTGGTAGATCTATCTATTGCTGTAAGTGGAGTATGAAAGTCCCCTGCTATTAGCACATTCTTATCTATAAGATTGTTTCTGTTTGTGATTGTTTTAAATATTTAGGTGCTTCCATCTTTGGTGCATAGACATTTATAATTTTTAGTTCTTCCTGATGGCTAGACACAGTAATTATTATATATAGCCTTTCTTCATCCCTTGTTATTGTCTTTAATTTAAAGTCCAGTTTGTCTGTTATAAGTATAGCTACTCCAGCTTTCTTTTGATTTCCCGTAGCATGATAGATATTTCTCCATCCCCTTACTTTCAGTCTGAAGGTATCTTCCAGTCTAAAATGCGTTTCTTGTAGACAGCAAATAGATGGATTTTGTTCTTTTATCCATTCTGTTACCCTATGTCTTTTGATTGGAGCATTGTGCCCATTTACATTCAGTGTTATTATTGAAATATGTGGGTTTAGAATCATTGTGTCCTTTGTGGGGTTCATTTTTGTGGTGGTGTCTCTGGTATCTTTGTTCCTTGCAACCTTTCCTTCCGAGCATCCCCCTCAGGATGTCTTGTAGGGCTGGCTTAGTGGTGACAAACTTTCAATTTTTGTT
>JAESUZ010001041.1:0-76960 GCA_017311185.1 Proteles cristata cristata
CATTTGTCATTGTCTGATATTGATCATAGAAGCATATTCATTCATTATCTTTATTTTAAAAAAATTTTTGAATTTGTTTAGTACACTCGAGGAGTTTACTGGAGAAGAAGGAATTGGCTTCTGTAGTAGATTTACTTTATAGTATGTTGTGATTTTTGAAAACTAGTGGTGAATAGAGGCAATAATAACCCAATTGTATTGATTTTATTGAGTTCCTTGAGCCAAAATGTGATTAAAAACCTTAATTATTTTTAAAAATTTAAACCATTTGTTAATTGTATCTATGAGCTAATTATTAACTACTCTGAGACACATTTTGTAATTGATGTAAGGTAGTTGCTGTAGTTCATGTTTTAGGGAGCTGTATTAAAATTTAAAGTAGGAAATTGATATATAAACAATGTAAATATATTTTTCTAGAATTACTCGAGTATTGATGTTCTCTTACACAGAAGTAGACTCACCAAATTGCAGTCTGTACAAACTATTATAGAAATTCAGGAGTTCATCAGTTTTATAAGCAAACAAGGTAATTTTTTTAGACTACCTTTCTTTCCTTTGTAATTATGGAAAGGTTTTGGTATGATTATTTTGCTTTGTGCAAGTCCATGTTTCTGAATGTATGGGTTAGAAAATACTTTGAGTTTGTGCTACAAATACATATTTTGAGGTCATTGAAATAAATGTTTAAAATGGACAAGCACTATTCTAGGCACTGGGGATGCAAAGCCAAGTGAAAGATACTGAGAAGCTTCCAGAAGAGTGGGGTAATCCCTCCACGGTATGACCCTTATTGAGGCACAGGGATTTCCCACGTCAACTATGTGTCACAGAATCTGCCCTGGACTGAACGGTGCAGGAGCGCCTGGAGAAAGGGCCTGAGTTGAGAGTGGGAGAAGCAGAGAGGCTCACAGAGGACCTGCCTTATTGAAAGCCCACATGGAATTTCAGTGACTGGGCGCCGCATACCCTGGCCTGAGGGGAGGGGAAGCTGTTGGTGGCAGTGTGCAGACCCTGAAGGTCTTTCTGCCACAAACAAGTAGGTTTTATCCTGGAAACTATGGGAGGCCACTCAAAGCAAAGAGTACATCTTTGCAACGGTAATATATCTTAGTTATAAATTGGAATTTCAACTTGTGTGCTAAATAATTTAAAATAATTATGAAAGACACTCTTAGAATACTAATAAAAATTGGTATTCATATATATCTACAACTAATCGTTCTCTACTTAAAATTTGGAGAATTCTTTTTTAAGCCAATATTATTAATGACAGATTATTCATTGTTTTCTACTTTCCAGGACTTCTGTTCATCTTTTTTCTATAATATATAATTTTTATGACAGCGTTATGAGAGGTGGATTTTTTTTCACTTCATAAATAACTTACCTAAGCTAATATGTGAAAGATCCTGATTTTGAAACCAGGACTGTCTGATTTAAGCTTATGTTCTTAACCACTACTTTCCCGCCAACAGGAAGAAACTAAAGCTTTAAACATTAGCAAAGTGAAATTTAGATTTCCTGAGGGTTGTCATGAATCTCTTGAGTCCAGATTGCTTTGGTCATTCTTATTACCATGTAACCTTGTCCATGTACCAGGGCCTGAGGCAGTACTCATCATTCAGTGCAATGATGTGTCTACGGCATACGTGGTGAATATTCACATAAATTGCATAAACAAGACTATAATATAAGTAGTCCTACGCTGATTCAATCAGATTTTGCCAACAAGATTTTGCTGTAGCCCTATGAAAACTTCAGGCTTCAGTGCTTTGTAGACTTGGGAATTATGGATGAAGGACTGTGCCAAATGTAAAAACTGAATATGTTTACTTCCCCATTTTTACTCTGTGTCCTTAAGAAATTTGAGTTGTAGTGGTAATCTGTATTAGATTTACTATGGTAATTTTGTGTTCCTGTTGTGAAAGACAAAACAAACATTTTTAATTTGGTCAAGAAATTTGAATTAAGTTTTTATTTACTAATGGCAGCCCTACTTTGTAAGTTGCTCTTATCATTGAGCTGTGGATATAGCCATTTTCTAATATTTTTAGGTAATTTATCATCTCAAGCTCCCCTTAAGAGACTTCTAAAAACCTGCACAAACAGATACCCCGATGCTAAAATGGACCCAATGAACATCTGGGATGACATTATCACAAATCGGTAAGATGTGATTTTTTTTTTAATGTTTATTTTTCAGAGAGAGAGAGAGAGAAAAAGACAGAGTGTGAGTGGGGGAGGGGCAGAGAGAGAGGGAGACAGAGTCTGAAGCGAGCTCCAGGTGACATGGAGCTTGAACTCAAGAACCTCGAGATCATGACCTGAGCCGAAGTCAGACGCTTAACCAAGTGAGCCATGCAGGGACCCCAAGATGTGATCTTTTTGGATTGAATATGGATTTTTATGAAATTGCCAGGATGGCAGTTTTTCTCCAAATTTACTGTTTAGGAAACCGTGGGGTTTGAGTCTCATGTAGATCACACTCATCTTGCTCATTTCCCATGTATGTTGTTCTCATAAAATTCTCCGTGTCAGCAGTGTGTCCTTTGTCCCAACTTATCCCTTGCAAGGGAATTGCTGCCCACCGACATAGAATTCACTGTGTGCTGAGAGGTTGGTTATGAACATGATTTTGGCAGTGAGAGAAAACGGGAGCGGCGGGGCCAGTGGTCCCTCTGCCTCTGTGTCAGGGCCCAATGGTAGCAACTCAAATGGCAGCAAAGAAAATAATTATTTTAGGGATTTTTTTTTATCACTAGTGATTTTTTTTTATTATTCTGTTATAATTGGATTTTTTACTTTCCTGCCTCCTCCCTCCTGTTTCATAACTGTAATGTATCACTTTACCAGATTTGAGTTCTTCATATGCTCAGCTTTTCCTTGCCCTGTGGCAACCCTGGGTAATCCTAGGCAGACACCAGCCATGTATTTCAGAGATGTATTTCAGATCAGAGAGGCTGTGAATTATTTTGTGCAAATATACACAGTAAGTAGGACTCAAGGGCTGTGGCCGCCATGTGGTGTTCTTGCCATTGTATCCTATTTCCTCTGCTACGATAGGTGGTTTCTTTGTTTTGTTTTTATTTTTTATTTTTTGTACTTTTTTTATTACTATTTATTTTAAGTTCTTATCTATAGAAAAGTTGAAAGAAAAGTAGAATCTCTCTGGGTACCTTTTATGCAGTTCATTGTTTTCAAATATTTTTAACATGTTGACACCTTAGTTTTTTTATTTTCTCTCTCTACACATACATAATTATGTTCTGGACCACTTGAAGTTAAGTTGCATGTATGTATCTCTTTATCAGCATGCATTTCCTAAGAGAGTATGGTCTTATATAATGTCAGTGAAGTAATAATTTCACTGTTTCCCTTTTTAATACAGCCCCAATTTCAGTTTTGTCAGTTGCCCCATTAGTGTCCTTTAAAGCATTTTCTCCCCTTCGAAGACAATATCCAGCCCATAATCTCATACTGCATTTAATTGATACATCTTTCTGGCCTCTTAATCTGGAACACTTTCTCAGCAGCCATCTTTCATGACATTGACACTTTAGAGGAATGTTCCTCAATTTGCGTTTGTCTGTATATTCTCATGATTAGATTCAGGTGATATATCCATAGTTAGACTACTACTTAAGTGAAGCATTTTCACCTAGAAGCAGGGTGTCCATGTGCTTTTTACTGGTAATAGTTTGATTACCTGGTTAAAGTATTGTCTGGTCTCTCACATGAAAAGATGCTCAACACTAGTGATCATCAGGGAAATACAAATCACAATTACAGTAAGATACCACCTCACCCTGTCAGAATAGCTAAAATCAACAACACAAGAAACAACGGGCTGGTGAGGATCCCTACCTTACACTATTGGTGGGAATGAAAACTGGCACAGCCACTCTGCAAAATAGTATGGAGGTTCTCAAAAAGTTAAAATGGGCGCCTGGGTGGATCAGTCAACTGAGTGTCCAACATCGGCTTAGATCATGATCTCACAGTTCATGAGTTTCAGTCCTCCATTGAGCTCTGTGCTGGCAGAGCCTGGAGCCTGCTTTGGATTCTTCTCTCTCTGCCCCTCCCCCACTCACACTTCTCTCTCTCTCTCTCTCTCTCTCTCTCTCTCTCTTTCACTCTCTCTGTCTCAAAACATTAAAAAGTATTTTTAATACGTAATTAATTTAATTAAATATTAAAAATATAACTGCCCTACAACCCAACAGTTGCACTACTAGTATTTACCCAAAGGCAACAAAAATGCTAATTGGAAGGGGCACATGTACCCCAGTATTTATAGCAACACTATCAATAATAGCCTAATTATGGAAACAGCTCGAGTGTCCATGGACTGATGACTGGATAAAGAAGATGTAGTGTATGTATACACAATAGACTATTAGTCAGCCATAACAAGAATGAAATCTGCAACAACATGGATGGAGCTAGAGGGTATTATGCTAATAAAACTGTGCTAAATTAACCTTTCAGAGAAATACAAATACAAATGATTTCATTCATATATGAAATTTAAGAAACAAAACAAATGAACAAAGGCGGGGGGGAAGAGAGGCAAACTAAGAAACAGACCCTTAACTATTGAGAACAAACTGAATTACCAGGGGCGAGGGTGTGTGGGGGGGACACATGGGTGAAACAGGTGATGGGGACTGAGGAGGGCACTTGGCTTGATGAGTGCCAGGTGCTATATGGACGTGTTGAATCCACTGTTGTACATCTGACACTAATATAACACTGTGTGTTAACTAACTGGAATCAAAATAAAAACTTAAAATACATACATAAGAAAATATAAAATGAGAACTCAGAAAAAATATTATCTGGTGTTCTAATGTATAATACCTGTTTTTGTTTTAAGCCTGTTTTTTTTCTTTGCAACTAATAAAAAAGGGGGGGGGGCTTTGAAACCTGCATATATCCTGCTTCTCATAAGATTTAGCCCTCTATGTTTTGTATCTGTAGATAACTCTTAGCCCAAACCAGTCTCAATATGATGGTTGCAAGGTGAGGATTTTCTAACTGGAGGACTTGTCTCATATTTATCAGAATACATCTTAGTGTAAGCAAGAGGCTTCCTTTCTCCATCTGTTTGTTTATTCATTTATTTAAGTTTTAGTTATCAATACAATATCACGGACTCCAATTTTATTTAATGGAATATAATTATGTTCAAATTTTCTCTGATTTGTCCAGCAGGAGTCCCTTCAAACTAATGGTACAGGCACATCTTGCAAACTTATTCTGTATTTCTTCTAGAAATGTTGTAGTCTTAGTTCTTACATTAGGTCTGTGATCCAAAGGAAGATAATATTTGTAGATGGGATGAGGTGGGAGTACATATTCTGGTGACTTTTTTCTTTGGCTGTTTAGTCCCATTGTTCAGAAGTCTTTTCATAATTGAATTGCCTTGGCACCTTTTTTGAAAATCAGTGACCATATATGTCTGGGTCTGTTTTTGAATGCTCTGTTCTATATATGCATATATTTTTTCATTTGTCAAGCTGTCTTCATTACTGTTGCTTTATAAGTCGAATCAGACAGGGCACGTACTCCAACTTGGTCTGTCTTTATAAAAATTGCTTTTTCTATTTTAGGTTATTTATATTTATATATACATTTTAGAATCTGCTTGTCAATTTTTTTAAGTTTATTCATTTTGAGAGAGAGCGAAAGCAGGCATGAGTGGGAGAGGGACAGAGATGGGGGAGCGACAGAATCCCAAACAGGGTCTGCACTGTCAATGCAGAGCTCAACGCAGGGCTCGAACTCATGAGCCATTAGATCGTGACCTGAGCCAAAATCAAGAGTAAAACACTTAACCTACTGAGCCACCCAGGTGCCCCTCTGCTTGTTCATTTCTACCAAAAACAAAAACACAGAGTTTGGGATTTTGTTTTGACTATAGAGCAAGTTTGGGAGTTGCCTACTTGACAAAATAGTGTTCTCTAATATGTATATAGTTCATCCATTTACCTAAGTTTATTTATTTAGGTTTCTTTTTTTTTCTCCTTTCTCTCTCTCTTTTTTAAAATGCCCATTGTGATAAGTATATTCTTAAATTCTCTATATCTATTTCAACTCATGCCCCCCACCAGCCTCCCCTTTGACAACCACCAGTTTGTTCTCTGTATTTAAGACTCTTTTTTGCTGGTTTGTCCTTTGTTCATTTGTTTTGTTTCTTAAATTCCACGTATGAATGAAATCGTAAGGTATTTGTCTTTCTCTGATTTATTTCACTTAGCATTGTACTCTTTAGGTCCATCCATTTTGTTGTACATGACAAGATCTCTATTCTTTTTTATGCCCGAATAATATTCCATTCCAGTCTGTGTGTGTGTGTGTGTGTGTGTGTGTCCATTCATCTAAGAGTGGACACTTGGGTTGCTTCCATAGCTTGGCTATTATAAATAATGCTACAATAAACATAGGAGTGTGTATATCTTTTCAAGTTAGTGTTTTCATTTTCTTTAGATAGATACCCAGTAGTGAAGTTGCTGAATCATATGGAAGCGTTATTTTTAATTGTTTAAGGAACCTCCATAGTGTTTTCCACAGTGAAATTGAATTGTAAATTGGTTAATTTACAGTCCCACTAGCAGTGCATGAGGGTTTCTTTTTTTCCGCATCATCACCGATGCTTGTTATCTCTTGTGTTTTTTTATTTTAGCCATTCTGACAGGTATAAGGTAATATCTCATTTTGGTTGTTTATGTTTATTTTTGAGAAAGAGAAAGAGAGAGAGAGAGACAGAGTGTAAGCAGGGGAGGGACAGAGAGAGAGGGAGACACAGAATCCAAAGCAGGCTCCAGGATCCAAGCTGTCAGCCCTGAGCCTGACGCAGGGCTCAAATCCACAAACCGTGAAATCATGACCTGAGCTGGAGTCAGATGCTTAACTGACTGAGCTGCCCAGGTTCCCCTCTCATTGTGGTTTTGATTTGCATTTCCCTGATGATGAATGATATTGAGCATTTTTTTTATATGTTGGCCATCTATATGTCTTCTTTGGAAAAATGTCTATTCAGGTCCTCTTCCCAATTTAAAAATCAGATTATTTGCTTTATTAGTGTTGAGTTGTATAAGCTCTTATATATTTTGGGTATTAACTCCTTATTGGATATGTCATTTACAAATATATTCTCCCATTCAGTAGGTTGTCTTTTAGTTTTATTGATTGTTTCCTTTGCTGTGCAAAAGCTTTTTATTTTGGAGGTGTTCCAACAGTTTTTCTTTTGTTTTCCTTGCCAGAGGAGACATATCTAGAAAAATGTTTCAGTGGCTGTTGTTGAAAATATTACTGCCTATATTTTCCAGGATTTTTATGGTTTCAGGCCTCACATTTAGGTCTTTAATCCATTTTGAGTGTATTTTTGTGTATGGTATTAGAAAGTGGTCCAGTTTCACTCTTTTGCATGTAGCTGACCAGTTTTCCCAGCACCATTTGTGTCTTTAACCCATTGTGTATTCTTGCCTCCTTGGTCATAGGCTAATTGACCATATGGTAAGTGTGAGTTTATTTCTGGACTTACTGTTCTATTCCATAGATCTGTGTGTCTGTTTTTGTGTCAGTATGATACTGCTTTGATTCCTATAGCTTTGTAGTATGTCTTGAAATTTGGGATTGTGATGACTCCAGCTTTGTTCTTTCTCAAGGTTGTTTTGGCTATTTGAGGTCTTTTGTGGTTATATAACACATTTTAGTGTTATTTGTCCTAGCTCTGTCAAAAATGTTGGTATTTAGATAGGGATTGCATTAAATCTGTAGATTGCTTTGGGTAGTATGGGCATTTTATCAATATTGGTTCTTCTGGGGCGCCTGGGTGGCTTAGTCGGTTAAGCGTCCAACTTTTGTTTAGGTCATGATCTCGCGGTTCGTGGGTTCGAGCCCCGCGACGGGCTCCGTGCTGACTGCCAGCTCAGAGCCTGGAGCCTGTTTCAGAGTCTGTGACTCTTTCTCTCTCTGACCCTCTCCTGCTCACGCTGTCTCTCTCTCTTTCCTAGAAATAAATAAAACATTAAAAAATTTAAAAAAAAACAATATTGGTTATTCTAATACATGAGCATGTAATATTTTCCATTAGTTTATGTCATACTCAATTTTTTATATGAGTGTCTTACAGTTTTCTGAGTACAGATCTTTCATCTCCTTGGTTAAATTTATTCCTAGGTATTTCACTCCTTTTGATGGAATTGTAAACAGGATTGTTTCTGTAACATCTTTTTCTACTATTTCATTATTAATGTATAGAAACACAACAGTTTCTGTATATTTTATATCCTACAGCTTTACTGATTTATATAATACCACTAATAGTTTTTTGGTGGCATCTTTATGGTGTCATGTCTTCTGCAAATAGTGAAGTTTTACTTCTTTAATTTCAGTGACTTTTTTTTATAGATCTGTTAGGTGTCTTGTTACATTTGTTTGTAGGTATTTTATGTTTTTCAGTATTCTTCCTATTATTTGCTGTTCATATTTTCTGAAAGTTTTGTTTTGTTTTAGCATGCATGGGTGTTGAATTTGTCAAATGCTCTTTCTGCATCTATTTAACCATGTGCCTTAGGTATGTAGTCTATAGTTTTGTTTACATCCACTGTTTACTTACTGATTCTCTGGATGACCTATCATTTTTGAAAGTGAGATATCAAAGTATCCAACTATTATTATATGCAGTCTAATTTTTCTTTATATATTTAGGTACTCCAATGTTAGATGCATAAATATTTATAATGATTTTATCTTCTTGTGGGATTGACCACTTTATCATTATATAATGACCTTTTTACCATTTTTAAAGTATATTTTGATTTTTTTTTTTTTTTGGCTACCATTTGCTTGAAATCCTTTTCCATGCTCTCACTCTCAGTCAGTGTTGTCTTTGTTTTTTTAATTAATTAATTAATTAATTTTAAAATTTACATCCAAGTTAGCATATAGTGCAACAGTGATTTCAGGAGTAGATTCCTTAATGCCCCTTACCCATTTAGCTCATCTCCCCCTGACACAACCCCTCCAGCAACCCTCTGTTTGTTCTCCATATTTAAGAGTCTCTTATGTTTTGTCCTCCCACCCCCACCCCCATTTTTATATTATTTTTTGCTTCCCTTACGTTTATCTGTTTTATATCTTAAATTCCTCATATAAGTGGAGTCATATGATGTTGGGCTTTTTTCTAATTTTACTTACCATAATACCCTCTAGTCCCATCCATGTAGTTGCAAATGGGAAGATTTCATTCTTTTTGATTGCCGAGTAATTAATACACACACACACACACACACACACACACACCACATTTTCTTTATCCATTTATCAGTCAGTAGATACTTGGGCTATTTCTATAATTTTGTCATTGTTGATAGTACTGCTATAAACATTGGGGTGCATGTGCCCCTTTGAATCAGCATTTTTGTATCCTTTGGATAAATATCTAGTAAGTGCATTTGCTGCATCGTAGGGTAGTTCTACTTTTAAGTTTTTGAGGAACCTCTATACTGTTTTTCCAGAGTGACTGTACCAGTTTGCATTCCCGCCAGCAGTGCATCCTCCTTGCCAACATCTGTTGTTGCCTGAATTGTTAACGCTGACCATTCTCCATCAGTATTGTCTTTAAAGCTAATGTAAATCTCTTAGTAGCATATTATTGGATTTTTAAAAATTTTTATCCATTCAGCCATTCTGTCTTTTGATTGGAGAATTTTATCCATTTATATTTAAAGTAATTATTGATAGGTAAGGACTTGTTTTTGCCATTGTCCTCTGGCAGTTTTGTAGATCTGTTTTCCTTCTTGCTGTCTTTTGTGATTTGATGACTGTTTGTATGGATATACTTTGACTTCTTTATCATAATCTTTTAGGTACTTACTAAGCCCTTTCCTTTGTGGTTACCATGAGGCTTACATGAAATATAATACCTTAGTAGAAGCTGATAACAACTTTACTGCAATAGCATTTTTAAACTTTATGCTTTTGCTTCCCCATGTCCCTCACATACTAGGTTGTTGATGTTAGAATTTTTATATTGGGTATCTAATAGCAGATTGTTGTAGTCAAGGTTATTTTTGATACATTTGTTTTTAAACTAGCATCAGTGAGTTATGTACCACCATTACCATATTAGATAAACTGACTTGGGCTAAATATTTACCATTACTAGTGAGTTTTGTACTAACTTCGTATGTTCTTATATTAATTAGCAATGGTTTATTTCTGCTTGAAAACCCCCCTTTAGCATTTCTTATAAGCCAGGTCTAGTGGTCATGAACTCCCTTAACTTTTGATTGTTCAGGAATTTATTTCTCCTTTACTTCTGAAGGACAGTTTTGCCAGGTATAATAATTTTGGTTGACAGTTTTTGTTTCTTTGCTTTTTTTTTTTTTTTAAGTTTATTTATTTTTGAGAGAGACAGAGAGCGAGCAGGGTAGTGAGTATGGTTGGGCAGAGAGAGAGGGAGACACAGAATCTGAAGCAGGCTCCAAGCTCTGAGCTGTCAGCACAGAGCCCAACTTAGGGCTCAGTCTCACAAACCACGAGATCATGACCTGAGTGGAATAGGCCACCCAGGTGCCTCTGCTTTTTTTTTTTTTTTTAATGTTTTTTCATTTTTGAGAGAGAGAGCGAGAGAAAGTGAGCAAGCAGGGGAGAGGCAGGGAAAGGGAGACAGAGAATTCAAAGCAGACTCCAGGCTCAGAAGCTGATAGCACAGAGCTCCACCAGGCCTAGAACTGACAAACTGCAAGATCATGATGTAAGCCAAAGTCAGACACTTAACCAACTGAGCCAACCAGGCGCCTGACAGGTTTTTCTTTAACTATTTTGAATATATCATCCCATTCTCTTCTGGCCTAAAAAGTTTCTTTTTAGAACTCTGCTTCTAGTCTTATGGAGGTTGCCTTGTATGTGATGTGTCACTTTTGTTGCTTTCAAAAGTCTTTGTCTTTGACTTTTGACAATTCATTTATAGTGTGTCTTGTGTAGCCTGGTTTGAATTCAACCTGTTTAGGGTCCTTTGGGCCTCATTAATCTGGAAATCCATTTCTCTGCCCAGGTCTGAGAAATTTTCAGCCACTATTGTTTTAAATATACTTTATGTTCCTTTCCTCCTAGGATTCCCATAGTGGGTATATTGTTTCATTTATGCTGCCTCATAAGTCCATGGACTGGCTTCACTCATTCTGTTTTTTATTTATTTTATTTTATTTATTTTTATTTATTCATTCATTCATTCACTTATTTTTGTCCTCTCACTGGGTGATTTCACTGATTGTTTCCTCTGTACAGTTGAGTCTGCTTTTGAAGATTTCAATGCAGTCATAGAATTCTTTGACTCTAGGATTACTATCTTTTGTTTTGTTTTGTGGTTTCTGGGGGGTTTTTTTTGTTGTTATTGAACTTACATTATTCATACATTTATTTTCCTAATTTTGTTTAGTAGTAGTAGTTCAGTAAATTTCTATAAAAATATTCTGAATTCTTTTCCTGATGGTTTGTAGATCTCCATATCTTTATTGTCATTCATTATAGCTTTATTATTTTCCTGTATTGTTTTCCTCTACCGGACAATATCTTTATTTCACTGTGTTTTGATTTGCTGTGGATATGAAATTCTGGATGGATCCCTCCTTCCTCCTCAGCAGCATCATTTGGCCTCCATGTTTCTGAAGAGAAAGTCATGATTATTCATATTATTGTTTCCCTGTCATACTTTTTGACTGGTTTCAGGATTTTTTGTTCATTATCATTGGTAATCAACAGTGTGAATGTGATATGTTTAGGTGTAGTTTCCTTTGAAGTTACCTGCTTAAGGCTCACTGAACTGCTCAAATCTGTACATTTATGTTGGTAAATTTGGAGACTTTTCTGTTATTGTTTCTTCAGATACTTTTCCCTAATTTTTCAGTCTTTGTAAAGTGCCCATCACACATGTATTAGACTTTTTGACATTGTCCCACATGCCCTTGAAGCTCTGTTCATTTTTTATTCAATCCTTTTTCTCTTTATTCTTCAGATTAAATCATTTCTATTAAACTGTTTTCAAAGTCATTGTCATTTCCTCTATTTAAGTCAGTATAGTGAATGTCTTGTTAGTGGATTTTTCTGTTGTTAAATTTGCATTTGTCTTTTTTTTTTTTTATATATATTTTCTACTGAGATAGTTGCCTTTTCATTATTCATGTTTTTGTTTTGTTCTCTTGGAGCATCATTAAAATAGCTGTGTGATCATTCCAGCATATGGGTCATCTCAGATTTGACATCTATTGACTGTCTTACTCACTGAAGATGGTTACGTTTTCCTGGTTCTTTGCATGTCAACTGAATTTGGATCTTAGAAATTGTTAATATTATCTTATGTATATTCTAATCTCTTTATAATTCTCAGGAATTATTCCTTTAGCAAGCAGCCAGCTCAGTTAGATTTAGACAGTGAACTCTGTCTTGCCACCTTGATCCACATCTCATTTGAGTGCTCAAGTCTTTCCTTCACTGTCTCCAATCAGTCTTGCACATGCATACTTCAGGGGGAGGCTGAAACTTGTGTGGCTTCATATACAGAATCAGACCATTCCCACTGCAGCCTTTGATCTGTCTAGGCTCCCTTCTAGGTTTCTCTGGGCACAATACAGCAGGATTCTTGTCAGAGTTTTAGTTATTCAGACTAACATACCCTCAGCAGCCATGGTTATCCTCAAGGCAAAACTGGAAAAAGAAAGAGAAAACCAGAAACTCATCCAAATGGCAGTACCTTCTCCCAGCTTTGACTTCCCTGCATATATAGTCTGCCATGTTGTATTTACTCTTAGAGATCTCAGGTGGTTGTGTTAGGCATTTTATCCAGAGTTTTAATTATCAACAGAAAGATAACTTCACTTTGTGAAAACTTATCCATCTCCCCTTTTTGCCTCCACCCCCACTCCCCCATTTCTGAGAGCCCAGGGCTCTTCACTCATACTGATAGTATAACATTCATGTTTCATTCATTAATTATTTCCTCAAATATTTATCAAGTACTTATACAACTTTTTAAAAATGCTGCTTTACATTTTTCACTTTTGGGGTAGGACCTTAGATTGGGAGGTTGGAAAAGAGAAGTGGTTTCTGACCTGACATAGGTCATGTCACCCACTCATGGAGAGAACATTGTGCACTTAAATGCTTTATTTTGTGGAGGTGTAGGCAATAAATGATATTTAGAAAAATATCTTTTAAAAAGTTGGTTAATTAAAAATGGATATTAAATCTGGTGCCTAGAGTGTACATTTGTAGTCTAAAAAATGAGCAAAAATTTAATAGCTGTAGAATTTCTACAGCATTAACTCTCATTTTTCTATGTTTTGTTGTTTTTTTTTGTTTGTTTGTTTTTGTTTTGTAGTTGTTTCTTTCTCAGCAAAATCGAGGAGAAACTTATTCTTACTCCAGATGATCATAGTATGTCTGTGGATGGTGATGGAGATCCTGGTGACAGCATGGATGTGCAGGAGCAGGGAGAAGGCGTCTGCTCTCTGATTAAGAACTGTATGTTCTCTATGAAAATGAAGATGGTAGAAAGTGCAAGAAAGCAGGTAAGTACTCATATTTGTAGTCCTCTATTTCTTTAAATTAGCTGGTGTTTAAATTTAACTTTTCCTTAAAACCTGAAGCTCAAAGATAATTGAGTAGTTAGTATTCTTGTTATCTTTAAAAGAAAGTAAACTTAAAGAAACACTTAAAATTATCCAGAAGCTTCTCAAGTTTATTGTATACTTGTTAATCATTAGAAAATAATTACTTTCTGTTATTAAAAAGAAAATAAACCCAGTCTTAGACTGGATCCTGTTTAACAAAATGAATGTTTGCCAGTTAGTTACAAATCATATTGTATGGAAATAAAATAATTTATTTATAAAATGAAATATATTTAGGTTTATTTTTGGCATATAAAACATTAAGTCGTACTTTTTTATGTTATTAAATCCTATTTGAATATACTAGGGGAGCTTGCTCTTTTAATGACCCTCTGTTAATAGATTGCTATTATAAAGCAAAGAATGTTATTCTCGTAGAAATAATTAATATTTCTGTCTGTAAGTTTAAATGCTAGTTTCTAGGTTTTTCTTTGAGATGAGTATTGTATCAGATACGGATTTTTATATTTCAAATAACAGAAAGCCGAACCCAGAGCGGTCTAGGTGAATAAAAGAAATCTTTTCGTTCCCATGAATAAACTCTAGAAGAGTTGGCTTTCAAATACTCTGAATTAGGGGCGCCTGGGTGGCTTAGTCGGTTAAGCATCCAACTTTCGCTTAGGTCGTGATCTCGTGGTTCGTGGGTTCGAGCCCTGCGTCGGGCTCTGTGCTGACTGCCAGCTCAGAGCCTGGAGCCTGTTTCAGAGTCTGTGACTCCCTCTTTCTCTGACCCTCCCCTGCTCATGCTGTCTCTCTTTCTCCTAGAAATAAATTAAAAAATATTTAAAAAGAAAGTACCTTACAAATACTCTGAATTATATTATCCCCAAGGGCCTGCTTTTTCTGCCTCAGTATCCTCTTCTACCGTACGGATTTTGTCCTCAGATTCCTTTTTTTTTTTTTTAAGTTTATTTATTTTTGAGAGAGAGGATGAAAGTGTACATGAGTGGGGAAGGGGCAGAGAGAGAGGAGAGAGAACTAATCCCAAGCAGTCTCCACGCTGTCAGCACAGAGTCCAACACAGGGTTCAGTCCCACAAAGTGAGATCATGACCAGAGCCAAAATCAAGGGTTGGGTGCATAGTTGACTAAGCCACCTGGGCGCCCCTGTCCTCAGATTATTATGTAGTGAGTCTTTCTAGCAGCCCCAGGCTTACCCTTTGTAGTTGGAAATGGCCATGGATGTTTCATATCTTCCTTTCTCCATACTAAGGAGAAATCTTGGAATTAGAAACTTTTTCTTGCAGAAAAAGATTCTTTTCATTAGCTCTGCTTCAGCTGGGGCCATCTTCTAAGGCATATGGCTAATGAGGAGTGCATGTGGCTTCTCAGCATGAAGTTAGGGTGCTTGGGCCAGATGGAGAGGCAGTACATGCTCCCTACTACTGCTCAGACTTCTCCAAACTGGGGAAGGGTTGGGAAGAGAGTGGGGAAGGAAATGAGCTGCAAGTGCATTACTTAGAAATGTGTAATGTAAGAATGACTGGGATAGCTAAAAGACTTTCATATGGCATGCTGTATTCACATATAAATAAGGGCTAAAGAGAGGTAGATACCAATACCAGTAATATTGGAGGTGAAGAAAGAAAAACAGTTCTAGTCTAAAGATTACATAAAACCGTAAGTGCATTTCAGTTTACCTGCCCATGCTCTTTGAAACTCTTCAAAAGTAGCAGAACTGAAATTTCAGTTTTGCCTTTTTTCATTACCAAGCACGTTATTAAGTGCTGGAGATACCAAGTTGAATAAAATATAGACACACAGACAAGCAGTATAATACAAGAATACTAAAGGATAGTCACATGGGAAGGACACCTGACCCAGCCTTATGGAAACAGAGAAAGCCTCCTGGAGTAGGATGTCATATCAAAGTTCGGAATTGGAAGGGGAAACAGGTGGAGGAAATAACATAAGACCCAGAAATGGATCAGGGCAGTCGGTTTTTTGAGTGGAATGACGGTTGGACTTTAGCCCCTACTTAACGGCTGTGCTTTTTTGTGCAGGAAGCCCTCGGATCGAGGTGAGCAGATATACAGTTTTAAAACAGTATTCTGATTGTAATGAAGAGAAAAAATTGAAGGCAGGGCAAAGGGTTGCCCAGCTTCTGTTATTAATCCATGTAATTGATAAGGGGAGCCAATGTAGGTTCTCCTCCAAGAAAAAGGAGTAAGCATGGATGAGACAGTGTGACTGGTTCTGTGACTTCTGCCTGTGTAGTTTGGTGGATGGGATGCAGGAGGAGGACCATTTTGTGTGGCAGATGCTGCATTCATTTCAAGACATACTGAATTTGTGAGGCATTTAAGAAAAGCAAGTTGTGAGTCATACGAGACAATTTGTACACAAGAAATCGTTCTGGAGAAAAAAATATGCTTGCAATAGAGGTCTGAGTGTGATTGGCACATGGACTGTCAGGATTGGATAAGTTGACCAAGACCAGTTGCCAAAACAGATGTATAGCTTTGGGAGGAGCAAAGGGAGGGGTGCCCACAAAGGAGCTGAAACCAAACGGTGACAGTAGAGGATGACCCCAAGGGTTGAGCCCACAGGAAGGGGCAGAAATCATCAGTGCCCATTCCCCAGGAGAGCTAAGGTGTGCAGAGACCGAAATGCCCTTTGCATTGTGGGAGGCTTGTGTTGACTTTGGTGAGAATCATTTCACTAGAGCAGAAGTCAGATCATAATGGGTGGAAGAACAGATGGAGGTAGAGATACGGGGACAGTGAGCACAGGCTGCTCCTAAGGAAGCCATGATGCAGAGGAGCAAGTGGGCTCAGGGAGGAGTTTGGTTTTTAGGATGGAGGGGACTGAGGATGTTGAGAGCCTAATAGTAGAGAGAGCGAGGACATCACTGGGGAAACGGGATTTCTCATGGAGTTTGTGGGGACAGGATTCAGGCAAAGGTGAATGGGTGAGCTCACCTGTTCTCTTTTAGAACCGTCAGTGAGGCCCTCTGTAGAGGTTCAGCTGAGGAGAGCTGAGGACGTTGAGAGAGTGGAGCCAGGCTCCGGAGAGGGGCTGGAGAGCCTTGGAAGGACTGTTGGGGCACACAGAGGGCCTGGCTGGTGATGTCTCTAGTGCATCTCTAAGTGTGTAGGAGCAGACAAGGCATGCCCTCAGTACACCCAGAGTGTGGTTTTGCCAGGTGAGTATAACACAGGGACAACAACTGATGATCTTACTAAGAAAATGCTGGCCGGCTTAATTGTACATGGAAGGAAGTAGAAGCAGAAAGAAGGCAGGTAAGGTTACCAGAGGTCTTAAGGTTATAAAGCACACGTAACAGGAATTTGGTGAATAGAGTGGGTTTGTGGTCATAATGGGGTGATTTGAGGTTAGGGATTTGGTGGTGAGGAAGTTCTGAGTAGTGATGAGTATCACAGTATAGCTAAGAAACTGTACCTACCCAGCAGTGTCTGAGTAAGAGCTACTGTTCCCTCCTCCTGTGATCACTGTCTAGCAAGAGAACAAGAGTTCTACTTCAACCCAACAAAAGTACAAGGTGGGTGAGGAAAAAAGAAGTCACCATGCTAGGGGAGCCCAGGGAAGAAGAGAGATTCTACCTGGTAGGAAGGCTTCCTGGAGAAGGAGACATTTGGACGGAGCTTTATGGAAACCGTAGGGTTAGCACTTGAAGAAAAGAGAAAGATGTTATAGATACAGGATAAATTCAAACAAAATCATGGAGTTGAGAAATCAGGAATTGCAGTCTGCTCTGAACATGTTGACTAGGTTAGAAGCTGTTCGGAAGATTGGCTGCTGAGGGAAAAAGCAGGAGTGAAGTCTCAAGCTAGGGAGGTGGTGGTGGGAATGCAAACAACGGTAGAGATGCTCTGTTAGTGATACAAGGAACCCAGAGACAGCAGTGATGACAGGGTGCAGCTGAGGACGGCTCAGAGGTTTAGTCTTCACAGTTTGAAAGGGTAGTAACTATGAAGGCCCCAGTGTGAGGAAAATGTCTTTGAAACTTGGGCAGGAAAGATTTAAAAGACATCCACCCAACAACCAACATTTATACACCAAAATTTAAAACCTCCTGTGCCTCAACACACTCAAAAAAGTGATGAGACAAAGTCATACAATGTGAGAAAATACTGGGAAATCCTGTATCTGCTATGCATCCACTCTCCAGAACACATAGTGAACTCTTTATAACTAAACAACAAAAACTCAAAACAACCCAACTAAAAAAGTGGGCAAAGGATCTAAATAGACATTTCTCCAAAGTAAATACACAGATGGTCAACAAGCACGTGAGATGCCCAGCATTATTAGTTATTAGGAAAATGCAAATCAAAACCACACAATTACCACTTCACACCCACTGTAATCAAAGAGACAGTAACACATGTTGGTGAAGATGTGGAAAAATTGGGACCCTCATACACTGGTGACAGGAGCATAAAACAGTGCAGCTGCTGTGGAGAACAGTCTGACGGTTCCTTGGAAAGTTAAACAGAGTTACTGTGTGACCCAGGGAAAGTGTGTGTCCACACAGAAGTCTTTAGGCACATGTTTACAGTGGTATTCAAGACAGCCAAAGGTGTAATCAGCCCAAGAATCTGTCAGTAGATGAATAGATAATAAAATGTGTTACATTTGTTCAATAGAATATTATTCAGCCATGCGAAGGAATAGAGTACTGATACACCCTGTAACATGGATGAACACGGAAAATACTATGCTAGGTGAAAGAAGACAGGTAAAAATCACCACTGATGTCACTGACATGAAATCTCCAGAATAGGTAAATCCATAGAGACAGAAAATAGATCAGTGGATTGGCCATGGCTAAGGGTAATGGGGAGCAGATGCTCACAGACAAAGGGTTTCTTTTTGAGTTGATCAGAAGCTCTGGAACTAGACAGTGGTGATGGTTGCCCATCATGGTTGTGAATAGACTGAAAGACACAGAACTGTACACTTTAAATGTGAATCTGTCCCCATGATAAATAAAAACATATCTACATAGTTCAAGTAGAGGAGGGATTCACTGCTCTAAGATGAGCTGTGTCATGCAAAAAGGAAAGCAGGCCAGTTAAACACTTTTGTCGAACAGTTTTATTTCTAAGTTATCACCTGTATGTCACCACATCTCTTTCCCTCTTCTATAGCACAATTTCTCACTTGCCATGAAACTGCTGAAGGAGCTACATAGAGAGTCAAAAACGAGAGATGACTGGCAGGTGAAATGGGTGCAGAGCTACTGCCGTCTCAGCCACAGCCGGAGCCGGACCCAGAGCTGCCCTGAGCAGATCCTCACGGCGCTGAAAACTGTCTCCTTGTTGGGTACCAGGCTGTTCTTCCTACCTAACTACCTGCAACATCACTAATTTATGTAACGTCTCTGTGTCTCCTAAAACCCTTCTTTTGCTGCTTCATCTTATATTTGGGAACTCAGTCTTGTGATAATTTTACTAAATATTTGGAGCCAAGGTACTTTGTATCCTAATGCTACTGAGTATGGCATTTGGAGATTTTATTTCTTCACCGGTCAATAAAATTGAAATTAAAATTTTTTTCTTAATACTTATGCAAGTTATGAATCTAACAGTTTAATTATTTTGAAAACCTCATTTACTTACAAGAATTGCCTTGTAAAAAGTTGAACATGAAATGTGTTTTTCATTCTCAGCTCTTTTTATAATAGTATAGCCTTTATGACTGAGGGAGAAAAATTTTCTCTATTGAGAGTTTTGGATCCAGTTCCCTGGCTCTGCTGCCTAATGTCCAAGGGTACACAGCACTGTCAATAATTGTCAATAATTGACAGTGCTTACAGTCACATTCCCAGATCTGACTCTTCACTAGGACAGGGTATTATGTCAGAGTTCGGTCTCAGTCAAAATGCAAATAGGAGAAGCAGGTCTTCCATATTGTTCAGGATTAGAACATCACCCTTATGATTGCATATATATTTTTAGGGGTTTTTGGTGGGGGGAACAGGGGAGAGGAGGAGTTTGCTGATACTAAGAAAATGTTAGTACTCATAATAACGACACAGTTCTAGTGTCCTGGTGTGGCAGTGGTTTGTAACAGTTGTGAAATAACAGGGCTGGTGGTTTAGATCCTATATCTGAGGGAAATTTGGCAGAGAATTTTCATGGATGGATGAACAGGGCAGTGTAGTTGATGGGACTTGCCAGGTAATGGCCCTTTCTCTTTTGTTTGCATCCCTTCTCACACCTGTACAAGCTGCAGGCCTGACCAGGGCTGGTAAATTCCTTCCCTAGAACCACAGAGTAAGACATAGAACTAGACCTTTAAATGCAGCAACATCTATTGTTTTATCAGCTGTAGGTCACAGTGTCAACTTAAAAATGTACTCTGGTCTATTAATATACATGCACAAATTGCTTTGAAAAGAGCCATTTTCTTTATAAGAGAATTCGGTGCTTTGACAAAATGCAGAATGATGGTGCTTGAATAAAAGTTTATTCAGTGTTTTAACTGCTTAGCTTCTAGGCTTTGATACAGTCACTGCTACCAAAGAACATTTTTCATTAATTCAAGTGAATTCAAGAAATCCCTACCCAATGTAGTCAAGTTTTTATACTTTCAAGATTTATCTTTCTTAATAGGAAACAACTTTTGTACACTATATCTTTTTTTTTTTAATTTATGGCATTCATTTATTTCTGACTAAATCATGTGTATATGTTTTTAATCAACAGGTGAGAGCATATCAAGTTACTTAAGCAAAAATGTTCTGGCTTTCCATGACCAGAACATTCTCTTGGGTACAACTTACAGAATCATAGCGAATGCTCTCAGCAGGGAACCAACCTGCCTTGCTAAAATTGAGGAAAGCAAGGCTAGAAGAATCTTGGACCTTTCTGGATCTGGTTCAGAGGGTGGAGAAAAGGTAATGAGCCCAGGAAGAGTGTTCTATTTGTGTGTCATGTGTCTGTGATGTGCACCCTTCTGGCTATAGGAAAGAAAAAATGAGGAATGATGATTGCTCCGTATTTTGAAAATGTATTTGAAGTTATGCACAGCCAAGTTTCTTACGTGGAAACCTGACATACTCCATGTGTTTCCTGTTTGTTTGCACAACGCAGACTGTTTTAGTATTAATAGTGAGAAATTTGTGTCAGGTTGATGTGAACAGTTCTTCCATGGATTTTGTTAATGGAATTTCATCACCAGTCGCCATTCAGACATCCCACTAGCTGGTGGGGCAAACCAGCCTTTTCTACCTTTTTTATGTAGCATCTGCTTTGCTTAGCTTTTCTCAGATGATTTTGCATTTTTCATAGTCTGCAGACTCTCATCTTACTTTAGGTGTTAGGCTTGCATTCTTCCTCCACAGTGTTAGTAACATCTGTGCAGGTCGGCGAGGTGAGAGCACCAACTTCCATCTCTTCTTCAGTTCCTACAGGCTGTATGACCCCCAGTGACCTTTGGTGCCACTTCTGCATGACTCGTGGACCATCTGACTTTTAAAAGTACTGAGGATTGGGGGCGCCTGGGTGGCTCACTTGGTTAAGCGTCTGACTTTGGCTCAGGTCATGATCTCACAGTTCGTGGGTTCGAGCCCCATGTCGGGCCCTGTGCTGCCAGCTCAGAGCCTAGAGCCTGTTTCAGATTCTGTGTCTCCCTCTCTCTCTGACCTTCCCCTGTCTCGCTCTCTCTCTCAGAAACAAATAAAACATTTAAAAAAATAAAAAAAAGTACTGAGGATTGGATTGGAATTGCTTACTATTTCACAGTCAAGACAGACAGACTCCCTTTTCCATTTAACCAGCTTTCTGTGTTATCTCATGACTCACAAATCACAAGTAATCTTTCTGTATCATCACAAGTAGAAAGTAGAATTCTTTGAGAAAACCTCAGGTGGACTCACTTTCTGAGACCTCTGTGAATTCTAGGTGATAGCAGGGCTGTACCAGAGAGCATTCCATCACCTTTCTGAGGCCGTCCGGACAGCTGAGGAGGGCCAGGGGCCTGTAGCCAGCATGACAGATGCTTACATGACACTGGCAGATTTCTGTGACCAGCAGCTCCGCAAGGAGGAGGAGAGTGCATCAGGTAAATCACAGAAGGAAAAATCATTTAGTTTGTCACACTGTGTTCTCCAGTCTTAAGACTTGTGGATACTTTAGGTTTCCAGTTTGTTTGTTTGTCTTTAAATGACAGTTATTCTAGAAAAGTCTTGCTTTTTTTTTTTTTTAATGTTCATTTATTTTTGAGAGAAAGAGCATGCATGTGAGTGGGGAAGGAGCAGAGAAAGAGGGGGACAGAGGATATGAAATGGGTTCTGTGCTGACAGCAGAGGGTGTAGGGCTCAAACCTACAAGCCTCCAGATCATGGCCTGAACCAAGGTTGGACGCTAAATTCAGCCACCCAGGTGCCCCAAAGTCTTGTTTTTTTAAGAAGCAATGACCTCTCCAGATAACGCAACCTGCATGTAAATACAGTCTAGCTATCATTTATCTTTCCATTTTTTTAGTTTATACTTTCTACATTTTGCTTGTAGCTTTGGTAATATTGGCTTTGTGGCCTGCCTCTTGCTCCTGAAATAAATTCAGTAACGAGCAGCTCCCCTCTGTTCCCACCCAGCCCAGGAAGGAAGCTGCACTTCATGCAGAATGTACAATCTAACAGAAGAGTCAGGTTCAACATATGGCCCAAAACTGCATCTGGTGTTGGTTGATCTAAAGCACTTGTTAAAAAGAGAACAGTGGTTGGGGCGCCTGGGTGGCTTAGTCGGTTAAGCGTCCGACTTTCGCTTGGGTCATGATCTCGCGGTTCGTGGGTTCGAGCCCCGCGTCGGGCTCTGTGCTGACTGCCAGCTCAGAGCCTGGAGCCTGTTTCAGCCTGTGACTCCCTCTCTCTCTGACCCTCCCCTGCTCACACTGTCTCTCTCTCTCCTAAAAAATAAATAAAACATTAAAAAAAAAAAAAAAAGAGAACAGTGGCATAATACCAAATATAAACCAAGAAGAGAAATACATGACTATGTATTTGTTAAATTCTATAATTTATATATGTATCAGTGGATATATTGACCATTGTTTCTTCTCTCCTGTCCTTGGTAGTTACTGAGTCTGTAGAACTGCAGATGTATCCAGCCATTGTGGTGGACAAGATGTTGAAAGCTTTAAAACTGCATTCCAGTGAAGCCAGGCTGAAGTTTCCCAGGCTGCTGCAGATTATAGAGCTGTATCCAGAGGAGACCCTGAGCCTAATGACAAAAGAGGTTAGTATTTGAATTCTGGCGAAGATAACTTTACAGGATGTAAAGACATGTTTCTGTTTATATTTAAACACATTAGTATGTGTGGTGCACATGTTACACTTTTTCCTAACCAGCATTGAATTTTAACTCCATTCCAAGAACATATATAATTTAAAGTTGTATAAAGCTGTATAAAAGAGTGTTCACATTTACCACTTTTCCTCTGTGGGTGTTGGTAAGAACACTGTGTCTGAACAAGGACCCCAAGAAGAGGAGGAGTTAGGTTTGGGACAGAGGCGGGAAATTCTGTAACACAGTTTGCTGCCCATAACGAGTAACCTGTAGTCCAGAACATATGTCGGTGCCTTATGCTCAGTTTATTACTTATCTCAGGGAGAGGGAGCACATTTCAGCTGGCATCCCACTGCAGTGACTGTAGTGCCTGCTGGCAGCACTGAGTTCACAAGGATCCGAGGCCTCTGAGCACGCGGTGAACAGCCAGGATGTGCAGGCACTCCCCCACATGGTCTGCTCACCATTTGTGTGTCCCATACATGCCTCCCCCACAGGACTGCATCAGACACCCCCCCTCCCCGACCCCCGCGCCTTCCTGTCATATGGACCATCTGAAAGAGTCCTTAATGACTTGTAGGTGTTTAACTGGAAAATAGGGCCAGGCTTTGAGTTGATAATATAGTAGTTTAAAAAGGCTTAGCTTTCCATAGTATATTTTTAAACAGTGCTGGTTTCTGAGCTGTGGAGACTCTGTGCCTGGCAAGAGTCTACACCCTCTGACTCTTGTGGATGTCAAAGAGTAGGATTTTCTCAATAGATCTAAAAAGGAGATGAAAGTAACTTCAGAAATATAGTGTATATGTGTATGTGTGTTTGTGTGTGTGTGTGTGTGTGTGTGTTCCTTAAATACAAATGAAGAAATCATTAAATTATGATTTCAGTTATCCCCAAATAATATTTCATTTGTGTACGATAAAAATAGCATTTTGAATTTGGGAGGAAGTAATTGAAATGTTAAGTCAGTGTTGTTATGGCACCAGGGATGAGGAACTAACCTTTGTTGAGGGCTCCCTTGGCTGCTTGGACTGATGCCTTTTATCTCCACACACTTTGCTCTTTTCTCATGTAATAAGTGAAGGTAGGAGGCTTGCCAAGTTCACTCTTACACCAACATTCCAAGTGCATCAGATCATATCTTAAAATTAGCACATTAAAAAGCACTGAGGGGGAGGATGTGAGCAAATTTTGAAAATGGCCTTAGAGTGAACTGATAAAAACCAGAAGCTATAAAGGAAAATAATCAACACTTCTTTCCTGGGGGGGAAACAAAAAAGAAAAATATACAAAGTTTAAAAAAAAAAAAAAAACTAGGAGAAAAATATTTGCAACACATATGAGAGACGAAGAGCTGATGTCTATGTCTACAAAATAAATAGACTAGTAGAAAATGGTCACAGGAAATATGAGTAAGGAAAATAAACAGACTGTGTACCTTCAGTCATAATGAAGCATGGAAATTAAAATTAGATATTTTTCACCTCTCAAATTGACAGTAAATTAAAAAAACTGCCTCTGGTGTTGTAAAGGATTTTGGAGAGTAGCCTGATACATTTTTTTAGTTAAAGTATAGTTGACACAACAATATCCTATTAGTTTCAGGCATACAGTATGCTGACTCAGCAGTTCTGTGCATTACTCAATGCTCACCACGGTAAGTGTAGTTCCCTTTGTCACCACATAGTGTTACAGCACAGTTGACTGGACTCCCTAGGCTGTACTTCATACTCCCATGACTTACTTTTTTCACATATGCAGAAATTACTTTTATTATGTTAGAATATTCCTTAATGAGTTAGCAATTATTTTTGTGGAGAGTTCAGAAAACAAATTCATGACTGTATTAGCTTTCTCCTTGATTAAAGATTTATGGATTATGTACAAAATAGTGTTCCCTAGAGTCAGTTACTCTAGAAGTAACTAACTAAGAGACTCAACTTAGTCTAACTAACTAAGGTCTAAGAGACTAAACTTGGAAGAGCTTTTCCTTGCTCATTTGGCTGCTCCAGCTGGAACAGCAGACTTAGGTACAAGGGTGGACATACTTTCTCTTTTGAATTTAATTTTTTTTAATGTTTTATTTATTTCTGAGAGAAAGACAGACAGTGTGAGCAGAGGAGGATCAGAGAGAGAGAGAGAGACACAGAATCTGAAATAGGCTCCAGGCTCTGAGCTGTCAGCACAGAGCCGAACATGGGGCTCGAACCCACGACCGTGAGATCATGACTTGAGCTGAAGTTGGACACTTCTCTCTCTCTGCCCCTCTCCCACTATGCTCTGTCTCTGTCTCAAAATAAACATTAAAAAAATAAAATGTTAAAGGTTTACAGTAGTTTGAATGCTCTTTTCTGCATCCATCAGTTCAGGCTTTGTTAATTTGGTCAAAAGACAAATTACGAGTCACAAATTCATCAACTTTTATCTCTTTGGACATATATTCAGACACCAACTTTGGGACAGTTTCCACACCCTTCTATCCTCCAAAGGCAGTACGTTTCCACATGTGGCCTCTTACTGGCTGGCACAGTGAGTGTCGATTTCTTCACCTGAAACAGCCACTCCAGCTGCCACGCTGATGGCCTGGCCTGTGCAGCATGCCTCCCACACTGCTCGCCTGACTTTCATGTTATCCGTGCACTTAAAGCAATAGTACTCTCCCAGTCATTCATTTCAGCGGACACTTCCTGGATGGGTCCCTGAAGTCTTGGGGGTTATACCCTTAGAGGCTCTAGGCCCCATGGACCCTTGTGAATTTATCTTTATTGACATCCATACCAATTGCCAGATGCATCAGCCCCCTACAGCTCATGGTAACTACCAGTCCAACGCCTCCTACGCCAAAGATAGCTCCACATTGGCAGTGTCCACAGTGGCTCCCCAGCCAGCTGAAGTGCCACAGCTCAGAAGGCAGATGCTTTCCTCATTACTACCTAAGGCACTCTACACATTCAATGCAATTCCAATCAAAATTGCACCAGCATACTTCTCAAAACTAGAACAAACTATCCAAAAATTTGTATGGAACCACAAAAGACCCCGAATAGCCAAAGTAATCCTGAAAAATAAAACCAAAACGGAGGGATCACCATCCCAGACTTTAGCCTCTACTACAAAGCTGTCATCATCAAGACAGTATGGTATTGGCACAAAAACAGACATAGACCAATGGAACAGAACTGAGAACTCAGAAGTCGACCCAAAAGTATACAGCCAACTAATCTTTGACAAAGCAGGAAAGAATATCCGATGGAAAAATGACAGCCTTTTTAACAGATGGTGTTGGGAGAACTGGACAGCAACATGCAGAAGAATGAAACTAGATCATTTTCTCACACCTTGCACAAAAATAAACTCAAAATGGATAAAGGACCTGAACGTGAGACAGGAAACTATCAACACCCTAGAGGAGAAAGCAGGAAACAACCTCCTTGACCTCCACCGCAGCAACTTACTTGACACATCCCCAAAAGCAAGGGAATCAAGAGCAAAAATAAACTGTTGGGACCTCCTCAAGATTAAAAGCTTCTGCACAGCCAAGGAAACAACCTAGAAAATTAATAGGCAACCAACGGAATGGGAAAAGATAGTTGCAAATGACATATCAGATAAAGGGTTGATATCCAGAATCTACAAGGAACTCACCAAACTACACGCCCGAAAAACAAACAACCCAGTGAAGAAATGGGCAGAAGATATGAACAGACACTTCTCCAAAGAGGACATCCAGATGGCCAACAGACACATGAAACGATGCTCAGCATCCCTCCTCATCAGGGAAATACAAATCAAAACCACACTGAGATACCACCTCACGCCAGTCAGAGTGGCTAAAATGAGCAATCAGAGAACTCTAGATGCTGGCGAGGATGTGGAGAAACGGGCACCCTCCTACACTGTTGGTGGGAATGTAAACTGGTACAGCCCCTCTGGAAAACAGTGTGGAGGTTCCTCAAGGAAACTAACAATAGAACTCCCCTATGACCCAGCAATAGCACTGCTAGGAATTTACCCAAGGGATACAGAAATGTGATGCATAGGAGCACATGTACCCCAATGTTCATAGCAGCACTCTCCACAATAGCTAAAACATGGAAAGAGCCTAAGTGTCCATCAACAGATGAATGGATCAAGAAGATGTGGTTTATCTATACCATGGAATACTACATGGCAATGAGAAACAATGAAATCTGGCCATGTGTAGCAACATGGATGGACCTTGAGGGTGTTATGCTGAGCGAAATAAGTCAGGCAGAGAAGGACAAATATCATATGTGTGCACGTATAGGAGGATTAGGAGGAACTTAACAGAGGACCAAGGGGGAGAAGAAGGGCGGAAATGGTGGGGGAAAGGGGAGAGGCAAACCATGAGAGACTCTTGAATGCTGACAAAAACTGAGGACTGGTGGATGTGGGGGAGGAGGGGTGGGCATGGAGGAGGACACTTGTGGGGATGAGCACTGGGTGTTATGTGGAAACTAATTTGACAATAAACTATTTGTAAAAAAAAAAAAAAAAAAAAAAAAGAAGGCAGATGCTTTCCGAAGGTGTTAAAAGGATCAATTTTAGCAACAGAGAGATCAGCCACAACTGTATTTTCAGAAAACCTGCTGGTTCCCATGTAATGTAAAGTTGTCTTTCCTTTGCAAGTAACTCTGCTTGTACCATCTGGCATTAATCCTTTCCCGGAGTAAATCTTGTGTTCTGGCAAAGGTTTGTTTTAGGGTTTAGACAAAATTTGCATTCTCCACACTTTGGCATGCACTATGTTGAATAACAGTTGTGAGAGTGGACATCCCTTTGTGTTTCTGACCTTAAGGGGAGAGTCTCTGTTTTCTGAGCTGTGCTGCCCATTTTTTAATCAGATTATTTGTTTTCTTGGTATTGAGTTATAGGAGTTTTCATTATACCTTTAAAAAATGAAAATTTAACAAAACTTTTTGAGGGAAATCTAGCAATGATTTTTACAATTCTTAATGTTCACACAGTAATTTTACTTGAAGGATTAATCCAGTGGGCACACATAGCACAAGTGATAAACATGTAGGGATGTCCATTACAGCATTATCTATAATAGAAAAACATGGAAAATATCCTAAAAATGGATTATATAGCAATAGTTAAGTAAAACGGAATACTATATAGCTGGTAAAAGGAATGGGGTAAATCTGTCCATCTGTGAGACAGTATATCTAGTCTGATTCCATTCTTGTAAATAAAGAATATGGGTGTACTTGCTTGCAAAACATTCTCAAAAAATGGAATGGTTGCCACAGTGGAATAAGAACTGAGAGGACTGAGGGAGAGAAGATGTTCTGTTTTGGACTTATGCCTGTTTTATACTTCTGTGTGTGTGTGTGTATATATATATATATATATATATATATATATATATATATATATTTTTATATAAACACAATACTATTATAATAAAACTGTTAAATATTTTATTCATTATTAAGTTGCACCTCTCTGTGTTTTAGATTTCTTCCGTTCCTTGCTGGCAGTTCATTGGCTGGATCAGCCACATGGTGGCCTTACTGGACAAAGAACAAGCTGTTGCTGTCCAGCGCACTGTGGAAGAGATTGCTGATAACTATCCACAGGCGATTGTCTACCCACTTATAATAAGTAGTGAAAGCTATTCCTTCAAAGATTCTTCTGCTGGTCATAAGAATAAGGAGTTTGTGGCAAGGTGGGTTGATCAAATACTATAGGTTATTTTAAAAAGTGTATGGTAAAAGCAAACACATGGGGGCCTCCTGGCTGGCTAAGTCAGTGGAGCATGTGACTGTTGATCGTGTGGTCTTGAGTTCAAGACCTACATTGGGTGTAGAGCTTACTTAAAAAAGGAAAAAAAAAAAAGCAAACACATGGAAGCTTATGTTTGTCTTCAAATTAATTAGAGCCATCCTTGGAGAATAGAAAACCTTAGACATCTGTTTGTTGAATGTACCTGCTCCAGTTATGTTATTTGTTATTTGTTCTTTCCTTTTTTTTTTTTTTTAAATTTTATTTTTTATTTTGAGAGACAGCACGAATGAGTCAGGTGTGGGGGTGGTAGGGTAGCAGAGAGGGAGAGAGAGAGAATCCCAAGAAGGCTCCACATTGTCAAAGTGGAACCTAATATGGGGCTTGAACTCATGAACCCATGGGATCATGACCTGAGCTGAAATCGAGTCAGAGGCTTAACCAACTGAGCCACTCAGGCACCCCTCTTTCCTTTTTTAATTTTTAAGTACACTCTTTGCCCAGGGTGTGGCTCAAACTTACAATGCAGAATCTCATGCTCTACGGACTGAGTCAGCCAGGTGCCCCCAAATTTCTTTTCTTAAAAAAAATGTTTTTTAATGTTTGTTTATTTTTGAGAGAGAGAGAGAATGTGAGTGGGGTAGGGCAGAGAGAGAGGGAGACAGAATCTGAAGCATGCTCCAGGCTCTGAGCTCTCTGCACAGAGCCTGGCACAGGGCTCAAACCCACGAACTGTGAGATCAAGAACTGAGCCAAGGTCAGATACCTAACTGACTGAGCCATCCAGGTGCCCCGTTCCTTTTTTTAAATAAATTTCATCTTTGGGGTACATGGTTGGCTCAGTCAGTTAAGCATTAGACACTTGATTTCAGCTCAGGTCATGATCTCACATTTCATGATTTAAAGCCCTGCATTGGGCTCTGCACCAGTAGTTCAGAGCCTGTTTGGTACTTTCTTTCTCCCTCTCTCTCCACCCCTCCTGTGCACATGCACATACACTCTCTCAAACTTAAAAAAAAAAAAGTTTCATCTTAGAATTTTATTCATGAAACATTCTGTCATTATAATAGTAATATTTGGCAGTAATCTTTTGGTTGAGACAGACTAGATGAGATGCTTTCTGAAAATAGTTACTGAAATTATTCTTTAACTCAGCTATCTGGGAAGCCTCTCTTAATAAAGATTCAGTAGGCTACCTGAAGTGTCACCCTTTTCATTTTTCCATTTGATTTATAAGTGGAGACTGTTGATAAAACTAGCAGTAGTGTACTACTTTTATAGGAAACCTTGGTAAATGCATGGTGTTCTCATTGACATTCTGTTAGGAGCTTTTTGTCATGAGCTCCTTTGTTTCATTACTTAGAATGTCTGTTTCTGAGAAGATGAGAATAAGACACAGATTTTGTCATGATTTGTGGATGGGCTGTCTGTGCACATCCCGCCTGCCACTGCTGGTGCCCTGCTTACCACCCGCACCATCTCTCAACACACGCAGCTGCAGCAGGATTAATTTTTTCTAAAAGAAAAGAGAAAGGTTTCAAAGTGTGCTGAGAATGTGGCCTTTTCTTTTATAATATAACTTCAGAAACTGTATGTGTCAAATTATGCACATCAAAATGTCAACATCATTTGCAAGGATATTTGCTTTTACCTTATCTGAGAACCTCACTTCCTGATAGAACACATACTTTGTGCTTTATCTAATATTGAACAGAATTTTAAAATTGCTCCTTCCCTAAACTATTAGTTGTGTGTTTGTGTGTGTGTATGTAATTTTATATATAAATATAAATAATTGTTATATATAAAAACTGTAGGCCTTGATCTTTGGAAGATGTTTGATAACCTAAACTTGGTATTTGTTTTATAGGATTAAAATTAAGTTGGATCAAGGAGGAGTGATTCAAGATTTTATTCGTGCCCTTGAACAGCTCTCTAATCCTGAAATGCTCTTTAAGGTAATATAATAGCTTCCAGTCCGTAAAACATAGATTTTGGATAAAACGTACTTATAGTCAATGTGATTTCTTTCTCTTTTTTTTTCTGCACAGGACTGGACTGATGATATTAAGGCTGAACTAGCAAAAACCTCTGTTAATAAAAAAAACATTGAAAAGATGTATGAAAGAATGTATGCAGCCTTGGGAGACCCAAAGGTTCCAGGCCTTGGGGCTTTCAGAAGGAGGTTCATTCAGGTATGGGTAGTTGGTTTTATGATCATGGAATCTTTGTGAAGATCAGTGTTTATATTTGCTGGTTTGTTAATAATTCTGGTTTTAAAATGTTTGTTGAATTATAAACTTTTCTTTAGATCTGTTACTTTCTGTGAGATTGTGACACACATGTTTAGGTCAGATAGTGGCAGGTCGGGCAATAAAAAAAACCAGGGGTTTGATTGCATTCTTTTCTTCATGCTCAGATCTTTAGATTTGAAGGTTATATGTAGCTTAATATTTTTAATTCTTAACAATGATTTGAATGTTGGGTCAAGAAAATATTTGTATTTTATAGAAGTTGATAACTGTTTTGAGCACTTACATCTGTCCAAGGCATACTCCTGAGTACAAAGAGAAGACGGACCTAGTTCCTGGATTCAAAGGGATTGTCTTGACAAGTACAGTCTATGAAGAACTGCGGCTTGAGGACAAATGTGGATACAAGAGACCTGGTTCTAAAATTGCGCTTCAGTTCAGGGAAAGCCTCTTGGAGCCAATGGAGATGAAATGAATCTTGAAGTGTCCAGATTTCCTACTGCCAATGTGTTTGTTGTCCCCTCTAAGTGGGTTGACCTTCTCTCCTTGTCCATCTGGAGAACTCACTCCTAGAGACTTGGCTTAGGCACCATTTCCTCTGTGGAGCTTTCCCTGAACCTTCTTCCCCAACAAGAACTAGACATTCCTTCTCTGTTGTGGAACACACCTTATGTACACCTCCATTAGCATTAATCACACTGATTTTTGTTCTAACTTTGGTCAAATTACTTTGTTTAGTAAACTTTAAGAGCATATGGAGAAGTCCTAGAACTCATACTGCAAGAGTTCTCAAGTTTCACAGTCTCTAGTACAAAGGAGAATCTTTATACCTTCTGGGTTTTTTAATTAATTTATTTTTTTAAATTTCTTTATTTTTTTTGAAATGTTTTATTTCTGAGAGAGAGAGAGAGCACGCGAGCAAACATGAGCGAGGGAGGATCAGAGAGAGAGAGAGAATCTGAAACAGGCCCCAGGCTCTGAGCTGTTAGCACAGAGCCCGACACTGGGCTCGAACCCACGAACCCTGAGATCATGACCTGAGCCAAAGTCAGATGTTCAACCGACTGAGCCACCCAGGCGCCCCAAAAGTTTCCTTATTTTTGAGAAAGACAGAGACAGCACAAGTGGGTAAGGCGTAGAGAGAGAGAGAGAGAAGGAGAGAGAGAGAGAGGGAGAGAGAGGGGGGGGAGAGAGAGAGAGAGAGAGAGAAAGAGAATCACAAGCAGGCTCCACACTGTCAGCATATAGCCCAGTGCGGAACTCGAACCCACGAAACTTCAAGATAATGACCTGAGCTGAAATCATGAGCCCGACGCTGAAACAACTGAGCCACCAAAGCACCCCTGTATTTTTTTAAATAACTGTTTTATTAAGATATAATTCACACACCCTGTAATGAATGTATTTAAAGTGTATAATATTGAAGGGATGTCTGGGTGGTTCAGTTAAGCATCTGACTTCAACTCAGGTCATGATCTGATGGTTTGTAAGTTCAAGTCCCGCATCAAGCTCTGCGCTGACATTGTAGAGCCTGCCTGAGATTCTCTTTCTCTCCCTCTCTCTGCCCCTCCCCAACTCTTCGCACATACACTCTCAAAATAAATAAACTTTAAAAAGTATAAGTGTACAATACTGCAGTTTAGTTATATTCAGAGTTGTGTAAATGTTACCACATCAGTTTTAGAACATTTTCATCACCCCAAAAAGAAAGCCCACACCTGTTAGCAGGTGCTCCCAACCCCATCCCCACCCACTGCTGCCACTCCTAGGCAACCACTGAAGTGCTTTCTGTTTCTGTGGGTTTGCCTCTTTTGGACATTTTATGTAAATGAAATCTTACAATATGTGACTGGCTTTCTTACCAGCATGTTTCAGAGTTTATCCATGCTATGCATGTGTCAGTGCTTCGTTCCTTTTTGTTGCTGTATGTTACTCCACAGTTAGGACATGCCACATTTTCTCTGTGTTCTTGTCAGCTGATGCACACTTGGAGTATTTCCACGACTTCACTGTTGTATGTACTGCTGCCATGAATGTCTGCACATAGTTTCTTCTGGGGAGAGTGCAGGGGTGGGAAACCATGTTTAACTCTTTCTTTAACTTAGCCTCCTGATTTAGACCTGTGGACAGATATTTTTCTTTCTACCTCCTAGAATACTGCCTGACGTGAAACTGGCATCTTGAATTAGATAAATAATTGATACTGTTTTGATAAATAGAAACAGATTTTGGTGGGTACTTTAGGTATGTTCCTACTTTGGGTGGTTTTAGTTAATGAAATGAATGTGGGAACATACAGGACTAACTGTTGCCTGAACGTGACCAGGGACCTATCCTAAACGTGAAGATAAAACTGTAGGTCTCTCTGTCTCACAGTATTGAATATGCAAGGGCCTCAGGACAGGAAATATACATACTTTAAGTATGCTCGAAATCAATATACTAGCATCAATGAAATGTATAGAATAGTAGAATGCTAGATTTGGAAAAATGTGTTTGTTTTTTCTTAAACCAGAGGTCCATGGGCATTTTCTTTTTTCTTTTTTTTTTTTTAATGTTTTATTTGTTTCTGAGAGAGAGAGAAAGAGGCAGCATGAGCAGGGGAGGGTCAGAGAGAGAGGGAGACACATAATCTGAAACAGCCTCCAGGCTCTGAGGTACCTGTCAGCACAGAGTCCGATGCAGGGCTCAAACCCACGAACCGTGAGATCATGACCTGAGCCAAAGTCGGATGCCTAACCGACTGAGCCACCCAGGCGCCCCTCCACGGGCATTGTCTGTAAAAGTCCAGATTTTCAGCTTTTAGGCCATTCTAGATTCATGAGTACTCAAATCTACCATCCTGTACAAATACAGCCCTAGACAGTATGACAAGCAGATAAATATCATTGACAGGATTTCAGGAGAATTTTGTTTATAAAAAACAGGCAGTGGGCTTTGACTTGCAGGCTCTAGTTTGCCATACCTGTTCTAAACGAAGAAGTTAGATGTGAAAAAGAGACTTGCCCAGTGTCAAATGGAGAGAATGGAAAAATGGCATTGACACCAGGTCCCAGGTGCAGTGGAACTGATCCATCACCTGGGAGATGGCTGCGTTTCAACAATACCATTCTGCAGCTTGCTCTCAGTACGGTGATCCCTGCCCTCACCTAAATTCACTGCCTGTCTCTCTTCTCTTTGGGAAAATGTCCAGCCCTGTTTATCACCTCACATGGAATAATACCATATCCCCAGTAAAGACTGCATGTTATCCTTTGAATTCATGGCCAATTCTTCTCCCTGCGTGCCGGGTTCCAAAAGAATTAACCCTGGATCTGTTAGTGTGTGTGTGCTGGGTTCCCTAAGAATTTACCCTGGATTGCATTAGGGTGTGCCTGCTGGGTTCCATAAGACTTCACCCTGGAGTCTGTTAGGGGTGTGCATGCTGGTTACCATAAGGTTTTACCTGGAATCTGTTAGGGTGTGCGTGCTGGGTTCCATAAGGCTTCATCCTGGAGTCTGTTAGGAGTGTGCGTGCTGGTTACCGTAAGATTTTACCTGGAATCTGTTAGGGTGTGCATGTGGGATTCCATAAGCCTTCACCCTGGAGTCTTTTAGGGGGTGTGTGCTGGGTTCCTTAAGGATTTACCCTGGATTCTGTTAGGGTTTGTGTAGGGTGTGTGTGCTGGGTACCGTAAGGCTTCACCCTGGAATGTATTAGGGTATGCATGCTGGGTTCCATAGGGCTTCACCCTAGACTCTGTTAGGGTGTGTATGTTGGGTACCATAAGGTTTTACATGGAATCTGTTAGAGTGTGCATGCTGGGTACCATAAAGCTTCACCCTGGAATCTGTTAGGGTGTGCGTGCTGGGTTCTATAAAGCTTCACCCTGGTGTCTGTTAGGGTGTGCGTGCTGGGTTCCATACGACTTCCCCCTGGAGTCTGTCAGGGTGTGCTTGCTGGTTACCATAACACTTCAACTGTAATCTGTTAGGGTGTGCATGCTGGGTTCCATAAGGCTTTACCCTGGAATTTCTTAGGGTATGCATGCTGGGTAGCATCAAGATTTACTCTGTAATCTGTTAGTGTCGACCCCTTCTCGCAGTAGCTGCTTAGCACAGCTGCTTCTAGCTCTAACTGAGGGAGAGAATCAGAGTGGTGAAACGTACCTCAGTCATTCCTACCAGGCATGATATTTGTTTTGAGGTCTATTCCTAGTACCTTTTCAGCTCAATCTAGAAATTTCTGCTTCATATTAAATCAATATATGATTTGTATTAATTAAAATAATGTATAAAAACAGAATTTTACTTCTGAGAGCATTATGCCATTCACATATGTTGTTGGTACTGATTATATTTGGGAAATAGTTAATCTTTCCATGTATTCTAAGAATTGCAGATGGTTTCTATACTTTTAATCTACTTATAGATTAAAGAATAAGTTTGTTTTATATATGTCAATTTTCTATAATGAATTGTCTTAAAATAGAGTATATATTTAATTGTTCCAGATTTATGTTTTGGGGTGAGTTTTAAATTTTGTAAAAAAATTTCTAATGAATGATGGGTAGGTAAATCTTGATGACTATTATTAAGTCACCATTAATGGTACTCTTGAGTTTTGTTTTGTTTTATTTTGATATCAGGATTATAATTTAAATAAATATTTGAGTAGTGAATACAAAGAATATTTGTTAGGTTCCAAAATAAAGGATTATTATTATTGCTTTTAGAAATATAAAGTATCTAATGTTTATACTGGTTTGTGATGCAAAATAATGGCTTGAAAGACTCTAATTAAGGAAAGTAGTATTTTTATATTTTGTTCTTCAGCTCTAATGAAGAATCAGGGACTTTTCATTTTTATTAAATTACTCCCTTTATTTACTACCTCATTCCTTAATTTTTTTAAAATATTTATTTTTGAGGGAGAGAGGAGACAGACAGAGTGCGAGTGGGGGAGGGGGAGAGAAAGGGGGAGACACAGAATCAGAAGCAGGCTCCAGGCCCTGAGCTGTCAGCACAGAGACCAAGATGGGGCTCAAACTTATGAGTGGTGAGATCATGAGCTGAGCCAAAGTCAGACACTTAACCGACTAGCTACCCAGGTGCCCCAGTACCTTATTCTTAATTACTCCTCTTGCCACAACGATGTAGATCAGTAACTAGACTCTGGACACAAGGAGGTTGAAAGGTTTTTAAACCCTTATTAGAATTTATGATTAGAATTTATGACTGTAAGTCAGCACTGACTATCCTTTCTGTCTTTTCAAAGGAACACAAAGAAACAAACGAGATAGGCTTCACGTATTTAAAGTATTGAAACATTCAAGGAAAGCAAAACTATAAACCTTAAAAACACAGAAAATAGCCTCAATAATTGGATACTTGTTATAAAATAAGCCTAGAACCTTCGTCAAAGTTTAAGCTTTAATATTTAAGGTAAATTTTATTAATTTCAGACTTTTGGAAAAGAATTTGATAAATACTTTGGAAAAGGAGGTTCTAAGCTACCTGGAATGAAACTCCGTGACTTCACCGACATTACCAACTCACTACTTTATAAAATGTATAGAGACTCAAAGCCACCTGGGAATCTGAAAGAATGTTCACCATGGATGAGTGATTTCAAAGTAGAATTCTTGAGAAATGAGCTGGAGATTCCTGGTGAGTTAACTCTCAAGGTGACAAAACTGGACTTTAATGAGAATAGTGGTGTAGCAAGGACTTTCTAAATTAGTCCTTCTAATATAGAAAGACTATATTTCTAAATTAGTAAGACTGGGATCTTAATAGTTACCTTTTTATTTTTAAGAATTTACAATTTAATCATACTTTTTTTGTCATTAGGAGAATCTATAATTACTTTGATTTAGTACACTTTACTTAAATGTCTAGTTAGATTATAGTTTTCTTATATTCCCAATTACGTAAGTATTCAGACTTCCATTTCATAATGTAACTGGTAATTTCCTCTGAACATACCCATACTTTGCTCCTAAATAACTTTTCTTAGGGATGTAATACAGGTATAGATGCAAATCACTTCCTGGGATATGCATGTTGGTCCCGTTTAAAATGATGAGATAATCATGTGGCTTACCGTCAGGATAAAGAATTGTGACACTGAGGATAGAGACACAAAACAGATTGATTCAGTGTGAGCCCAATACGATTTTTCAAAGGCAGTCTTTATACACCCTGTTCTTCACCCTGGAGTGTGCTGGACCAAAAACAATGTTTTATTATGGTTATTCATATTCTTATTCCAGTGGATGTAAAAAAATTGGAGAAACACTTTATTATTGACAACTCTACATTGCATGAAGAAAACAGAAAATATAAGCCTCCTCATGTGCAGTTTGGCTCTCCTTGAAAAAATAAAGGTGTTCTAGCTTAATGCATTGTTTTTCCTGTTTGGAGTTTGTCTACTCCGTTAGATTAGGAAGCTAACTTCCATTAGTCAAATTGAGAAATAATAGCATTATTTTTTGAATGAAAACTTTCAGTAAAAAATTTTGTTGTATAGCTTTTGTTAAATTAGATCAGTAGGCATGTGTTAAAATACAGGTTTCTGCAAGAAGCTGTACCTAATGAAGGCCTTTGTGGTTTGTCTCAGGTCAGTATGATGGCAGAGGAAAGCCAATGCCAGAGTACCACACACGAATCGCTGGGTTTGATGAGCGGGTAGGTGCCAGAGTGTGCAACTCAGGATTGTGAGTGTGGTGTTTAGTTCTTCAGGTCTGAGAATGATGTATTGTCTTCAAACATCAAGACAGTTTCGCATTGATATCAAATGCAGTTTTCCGATCCTATTATCAATTCTATTATTTACTGAATTTCTTAATATGTTTTGATGTTTCAGTATCAATCATATTTAAGAATGTAACAAACTCAAAGTATAAACTGTGTGTATGTGTGTGTATGTATGTATCTTTTACAAAATATGTGTAGAGTTAAATTAAGTAATTTTAGGAAGTTAACGTGTCTATGTTGCTCATTGTTAAGGATGTCCACATTTATAAGCATTATATGTAACAAGGAATGTGAAGTTTCTGGAGGCACAGCAGTAGGGCCTGAACAGGTAACACATATTTTGCTGGTCCTAGATTCTGTTACCGTTCTGTCACTTGACTTTGTCTTCAAAGAGAGGTCTCTTTCTGAGGAATGTGTACCAATCAGCCTTACTGTTCCTCTTTTGATAATATGATCTGGCTGTTCTGTCAGTTTTTTAGACTGCACCTAAAATACTTCCATAATTTTTAAAGGTAAAAGTAATGGCTTCTATCAGAAAACCAAAGCGCATCATCATCCGAGGCCATGATGAGAAAGAGTACCCTTTCCTTGTCAAGGGGGGTGAGGACCTGCGGCAGGACCAGCGGATTGAGCAGCTCTTCGAGGTCATGAATGTCCTGCTTTCTCAGGACGCTGCCTGCAGCCAGAGAAACCTGCAGTTGAAGACCTACCGTGTCATACCCATGACCTCCAGGTGGGGCCAGTGCACATGATCATTCTAGAACAGATTTACGTGAATGGAAATTCCAGCACCCGGCCTAATGTTTGTTTAAGGTTACAGAGCTGGGCTTGAAGGTCACTTGACAATTCAGTGTTTTATTTAGCATTCACAAAGACAAAGCTAAACAGGACTAATAAACACTTGTAAACCCATGATTTTCAAACTTAATGTGGAGAAGGTAGTAGAGAACTGACGTGAAAAAAATCTCTGTTCTACTTTGCTTCTACAGGACTTTTTTCTGGTGAAGAAAGTACAGTTTGGGTTTGTGTTTGTAAACTGTTTTTTCTCCTTTTCAGATTAGGACTAATTGAATGGATTGAAAATACTTTTACCTTGAAGGACCTTCTTTTGAGTAACATGTCACAAGAGGAGAAAGCAGCTTACACAAGGTGACTTAGAGCCTACGTACTCCTTCAGCCCTGCCTGGGTCCATTCTGCGAGCCTGCTACCCCCCAGTCATAAACCCCCCCGGGCCCCCGCCCCGAGTAACATTTTAGATTAAGTTTCCTCCACCTCCTGTTTCCAGTGGCAGTTCTGGGACCCTGTTTTTATTTATTTATTTCTTTGTTTGTTTGTTTGAATTTTATTTATTTATTAAAATTTATTTTTTGAGAGAGCGATAGAGTATGAGTGGGGGAAGGGCAGAGAGAGGTTCACAAGCCGGTTCTGCACTGTCAGCATAGAGCCCTTCTTGAGGCTGGAGCTCACGAACCGTGACATAATGACCTGAACCAAAATCAAGAGTCAGACACTTAACCTGCTGAGCCACCGAGGTGCCCCTGGGCCCCCTTTCAGTGAGGCCTCTGAGCCACACCTTGGCCAGCCGTTTACTCTGCCTCTGGCTGAGTGAACAAACTGAATGGAGTAGAGGATTCCAAACAGCAGTTGTGTACATTTTACCACAGCAAAAAAAAACTATTAGCTTTGCAAACAACAACAACAAAAATCTTGAAGGAAATTAAATAATAATAGCAGGTAACATTTAATTTAAGATTTTCTTCGTGCTAGGCAGTATTCTTAGTTCTTAATGTGTATGAAGTCCTTTATTACAAAAACCTGCAAGTTATTATTAATTCAGATGAGGAAGTTGAGGCCCAGAGAGGTTATGTAACTAGTCCTAGGCTGCCCAGCATGTAAGTAGGCTAACTAGAATTATTAGTGAGTATTTCTAGGTTATGATACTGGTGCTTTTTATTTTTCTTTATCCTTTCATATTTTCCAAATTTCCTACAATGAACATATGTTCATATATCAGAAAGGGTGTGGTTATTTTATTTCTGTAAATTAAAAAAAAGGACAACATTGAAAGACATTTTGAAGGAGTTGACAAGTTTTGGTGACTAGCTATAGGATGAAAGAAGAGGAAGTGACCATAAATATGGACTTGTTTCTCTTTATTATACCCTGTCTTGTCCTGAAAGAATTGACTTGGGAGCAATATTCTTATCAGTCAGAAATGATTTCTGTACAATTAAGCATATTCTTATTCAGACTCTTGCTGTCAAATAAGGCTGTGTTTACGAACTTTTAATTCCAGACATTTGAGTCCTTTGCCCACAGTTGTTTCTGCATTTCCTAGAAGACAGGGAAGCTGATGGACAGTACTTCCTGGGTCAGGCAGTCCAGCTCTCACTCCAGTGCTTACTTACAGTGGCCCTAACATACGGTGGGACTCTTGAAAAAGTGACTTGCCTTTACCTTGGTCCCATGCCTCCGTTTCTAAGATGGGATGGTAATGAAAAATACACGGGGTAAACATAGCTTAAAGCGCTCTTCAAGCACAGATGTTTATAAATTACTTCCTAATACCTTTAAAAAATATTTTTTCAATGTTTATTTAGTTTTGAGAGACAGAGCACAAGCATAGGAGGGGCACAGAGAGAGGGAGATAACAGAATCTGGTATAGGCTCCAGGCTCTGAGCTGTCAGCACAGAGCCCAACACCGAACTCAAACCCACAAACCATGAGATCATGACCCGAGCTGCACTTGGACGCTTAACTGACTATACCATCCAGCCGCCCCTCCCACTACCTTTTAAAAACAAGGCACTTCCGGCCCTCTATTAGTAAAATCGTTGCTATTCTTTTTTCTTAATTTATATGTTGCCATTTTCTGACCTGAACATCCCATTTGCAACTAGTAGAGAATTTAGGTTTAAATAGAGGACTCTGTGGTGAAATTAACTTATTTGTAACTCAGAAAAGGTTCACCTTAAGTGATTGAACTTCTAAGTAACACATGATACAGTTCTATCTTCCAATTTCTTTTTAGCAAAACTTAAAACTTTTGACAAAACCCCAAAGTGGCTGAACATATAAAACACGTGTTTCCAACAGCCCAATACTGCATTTTGCCTGTGAAGCATCACTGAACATAGCTTTCTAAATTCAATTCAAAACCATTGTTATTTAAGAAAATACCTTATTGGGGTGCTTGGGTGGCTCAGTCGGTGAGCATCCGACTTCAGCTCATGTCATGATATCATGGTTCATGGGTTTGAGGCCCGTGTCGGGTTCTGTGCTGACAGCTCAGAGCCTGGAACCTGCTTCAGATTCTGTCTCCCTCTCTCTTTGCCCCTCCCCCATTCTCTGTCTCTGTCTCTGTCTCTCTCTCAAAAATAAACATGAAAAAAAAAGACCTTATTGTATTTAATGTTGATTTTTGTGTGTATCTGCATACTAGACATGGTGACAAAAGAGTGTGGTAAGCCAAAAACAGACTCAATCCGTCTTCAACACATTATTTGTAACCTTTTAGTCTGTAATAGTAATATGGCTTACCGTTTCTTACCTACTTTAAATAAGTTGCATATAATACTGTTAACTTGTTAGGCCCTTTTCCACTACCATACTTTTAGAACCATGTGCCTGGATCATTAACACTTACATTTAATTCATCTTGTTCCTCTATATGTGAAGTGGGAAGTTTATTGTCTCTGATTATTTTGTGCCCAAATTTTTGCATAGGAAATAGCTTTTGTCTCTTTCGGAGTAACTAAGAATGAGTAATGATATATTGAGATTCTAGATCCAGAGTAACTTGGGTTCAGTATTAATATTAAATATGATTGAAAGTCATATTTATTTCCCTGCCTCATCCCTATTTTTCAATTCTTGGTGGTCTTCGCCTCTGAAATTGTTATAATGCTAAATATCTTCCTACCGTTGATTCCCTTTTCATACTTGTCAAGTGATCCCAAAGCACCACCATGTGAATATAGAGACTGGCTGGCAAAAATGTCTGGAAAACGTGATGTTGGCGCTTACATGTCAATGTTTAAGTAAGTTTTGGTTTGATTTTCCTTTTTACTAACTAGTTCATTCTTCTCAAAGTCGTGTATTTACTTTGGTTTCTTAGAAAGTTTTGCTTCAGACAGATCATCAAAATCTAGTTGTTTGATATTTGAGCTTCAGTGTAAAATTTCAAATTTTAAGTTTCAAGTCACAGGAATTTGTTCTAATTAGGTGTGTCCTATTATTAAATCATAGGGCAGCTAGTCGTACTGAAACAGTCACGTCTTTTAGAAGAAGAGAAAGTAAAGTGCCAGCTGATCTCTTGAAGTAAGTGTCCTTCTGACTGTCCACACCAGCTGGTGCTGTAGCAGAGACTACAGAGCATGTCTCCCTTCCCCAGACGTGCCTTTCTGAAGATGAGCACAGGCTCTGAGGCCTTCCTGGCACTCCGCTCCCATTTTGCCAGCTCTCATGCTCTTCTGTGCATCAGCCACTGGATTCTGGGCATTGGAGACAGACATCTGAACAATTTCATGGTAAGCATGGAGACAGGCGGGATGATCGGAATTGACTTTGGACACGCATTTGGATCAGCTACTCAGGTATGCTCTCTTTGTTTTCGTTGTCCTTGACTGACTTAGAGCCATAGTCATAGGGCCTCCTGGATATGGATAAATTTTAAAGAAATGATGCATCAATTAGCTTGGTTTGTCTTGGTCATTAAATTTGACACTCTTGCAGAGTAAGGGATAATCTCAACTTTATTTTGGCCTTGTTCAGACAGGTTACAGAAGGTATGATGACGCTTATTTGTGGAATTTAAGAAATAAAACAGATGAATATATGTGAGTGGGAAAATAGGGAGGCCAACCATAAGAGACTCTGAAAGAGAACGAATTGAGGGTTGATGGAAGGAGATGGTGGGGGTGGGCTAGATGGGTGATGGGTACTAAGGAGGGCACTTGTGAGGAGCATCACTGAGTGTTGTATGTAAATGATGAATCACTGAATTCTCCTGAAACCAATATTGTACTGTATGTTAACTAGAGTTTAAATAAAAATTTGAAAAGAAAACCCTCCTACACTGTTGGTGGGAATGTAAACTGGTACAGCCCCTCTGGAAAACAGTGTGGAGGTTCCTCAGGAAACTAACAATAGAACTCCCCTATGATCCAGCAATAGCACTGCTAGGAATTTACCCAAGGGATACAGAAATGCTGATGCATAGGAGCACATGTACCCCAACGTTCATAGCAGCACTCTCCACAATAGCTAAAACATGGAAAGATCCTAAGTGTCCATCAACAGATGAATGGATCAAGAAGATGTGGTTTATCTATACCATGGAATATTACATGGCAATGAGAAACAATGAAATCTGGCCATGTGTAGCAACATGGTTGGACCTTGAGGGTGTTATGCTGAGCGAAATAAGTCAGGCAGAGAAGGACAAATACCATATGTTTGCATGTATAGGAGGATTAGGAGGAACTTGACGGAGGAACAAGTGGGAGAAGAAGGGCGGAAATGGTGGGGGAAAGGGAGAGAGGCAAACCATGAGAGACTCTTGAATGCTGACAAAAACTGAGGACTGATGGATGTTGGGGGAGGAGGGATGGGCATGGAGGAGGACAGTTGTGGGGATGAGCACTGGGTGTTATGTGGAAACTAATGTGACAATAAACTATTTGTAAAAAAAAAAAGAAAAAGATTAAAAATTTTTTTAAATTTTGAAAAGAAAAAAGAATATAAACAACAAAAAAAGCTGTGATGATGAATTATATAATCAGAGCCAAGAATAAAATGTGTTCCTATAAAAAGGGAAGACTATAAGGAAGTTTTATGAAACCCCATAATCAAAATGTCTTGTACAAGATGTGTTACAAATCTTTCCTCTGACATTAAACCCTGAATGTCTTCACTTGGCACCTGTAAATCTCTGCAGGCTGTGTGGCCCTGCACTCACACAAACATAGGTTTGTGCATTGCAAAGGTGACTGCTTCATTGTTCTTGGACTCGGCAGATTCACATTTATGTAGCTGCTTTCAGTTCTCACTAACTGTGAATAATAACTGTGAGCGGATGCTCCGTGCCTTTTCCTTTGAGATTTCTAGTTCATATGTCCTCCTTCTTGTAAATGTTTTTCTTTCTTTAGTTTCTGCCTGTCCCTGAGTTGATGCCTTTTCGTCTGACTCGCCAATTTATCAATCTGATGTTGCCCATCAAAGAAGCAGGTGTTATGTACAGCGTCATGGTGCATGCACTGAGAGCCTTTCGCTCACACTCTGACCTGCTTACTAACACCATGGATGTGTTTGTAAAGGAACCTTCCTTCGACTGGAAAGTAGGGTTGTTTGTTTGCATTTTTCACTTTTATTACCATATATACCAGTGACTGCTCTGGCATTCCCTGTCATATGATGGAAATGCATCAGATTTTGTTGACTAAAATATTTATATTGTTTTGTGTAGTATTTCTTAAAATTAACATTTGGTGTAGTTCGCCTGAAAACCAGATAAGAGGCATATATTCATCTGGAATAAACTGTTGTTTCAAATGAGTAGATTTCTAATGAGGAGTTAACAGACCTATTGGTGATGTTGGGTCTGATTTCTGAGACCACTTTTAGCTTAACATCTGTTTCATGTGAAGTCTTTCTTGATTATAAAGACACATAATGCTTTCATAGATATTAAGCCCCCAAAGAATGAAGCTTAGTGATGGCATCCTTGATCGGGATGTCACTGTCACTGTTATGTGTATAACTACTATTAGAATGTGTATAAAAAGCTGTAAAGCTCCCCCTAGTTATAAAAATTTATTTTGAAATTACTGTTCAGTGTTTTAATGTGATCATATATACTGTTATAATAAGCAGAGAATATCATGTTCTTTTCCTTTAGAATTTTGAGCAGAAAATGCTTAAAAAAGCAGGATCATGGATTCAAGAAATAAATGTAACTGAAAAAAATTGGTATCCCCTCCAGAAAATACATTATGCTAAGAGAAAGTTAGCAGGTGCTAATCCAGCAGCTATTACTTGGTAAGAAAACTTAAAACAAAATGTTTCTTGTTGAGGTCTAAAGCAAATAGAAATTTATGGAAATGTTTCACAAGAGGGATAAAAGTTGGACTTTACAATTAAGTAATAGTAAATGGCAATGTGTGGTCAGTTGTGTTTTTGACAAGGTACCAGTGCTCTTTCCAATTAGTGGCTGTGGCAGAGAAAGCAAGGTGGATCCCTAGCCCACACCATGCACAAAAATTAGTGCAGCATAGATCAAAGACCGAAATATAAGAGCTAACACTATAAAATACTCAGAAAAAGCACAGGATGACCTGATTGGCAATGACTTTTGTCATTCTTAAGTATAACATCAAAAGCACAGCAAAAAAAGAAAAAAAAAAGGTAAATCATCAAAATTTTAAAGTTTTGTGCTTCACAGGATACCATCAAGAAAGTAAAAAGACAACCCACAAAATGGGAGAAAGTATTTGAAGGTCATAGCTGATATGGGACTTGTATCCTAGAATATATTTTTAAAAAGCCTCTTACAACTCAATAAAAAGACAACCCACTTTAAAAAATGATCAAAGGATTTGAGCAGACATTGCTTTAAAGAAGGTGTACAAATGACCAATAAGCATATGGAAAGATGCCTAACATTATTAGTCATTGGGGAAATGCAAGTGAGGTACCACTTCATTATAGAATGGCTACAATAAAAAAAAAAATGGAATATAACATGTGTTGGGAAACGTGGAGAATTTAGAGCCCTTGTATGTTGCCGATGGAAAACAGTGCAGCTGCTATGAAAAATAGTCTGGCAAGTTCCTCAAAAGGTTAAATATAGAATTAACATTTGGCCCTGTAATTCCACCCCACTCTTAGGCACACACCAAAGTGAAATGAAAGTATACACTTACACAAAAACTTGTAGTCACATGTTTTTGTTTATATATAATATATATAATATAAAATATATAATTTTTATTTGTATATAATATATATATTATTAAACAAATATATTTAATTCTTTTAGGATTTTTTTATTAGATGAGCTTTGTTTATTTTTTTTAATTAATCTCTGTGCTCAACATGAGACTCAAACTCTTGATCAAGAGTCACATGTCTACCAACTGAGCCACCCAGGCACCTATAGACCAATGTTAATAGCGACGTTATTCATGTTCTGTGTTCCTACAAATCCGGTCTCTTGATTTCAAGGTTATAAGCCACAGAAAAAATTCAATAAGTGGTGAGAGGAAATGTTTGCATAGGATAGTAGGAATGCAGGCAACAAAGGAAAAATAATGCATGGTTCATGATTTTGTATTTGTTTTATATTTTTCCAGTGATGAGCTACTCCTGGGCCATGAGAAAGCACTTGCCTTTGGAGATTACGTGGCAGTAGCACGAGGAAGCAAAGATCACAACATCCGTGCCCAACAGCCGGAGAGTGGGCTGTCAGAAGAGGCTCAAGTGAAGTGCTTGATTGACCAGGCAACAGACCCCAATATCCTTGGCAGAACTTGGATAGGATGGGAGCCCTGGATGTGAAGACTGTGGGAATCAGCAGATAAAAGCATGAAAGTGTTTAAAGAATCTCAACTTTCACCTACACCAATCAATGTGCAGATTTTCATGAAGCACTAAAGAAATCTATTTGGTAGTAAAGTCTTGCAGCAGGAGTTTAATCAGTATCATGATGAATAACTGAATATTGGTGTGAATGAATAATTTGATTATAAACAAAGATTAGAATTGTAATAAAAATATCTAGGCTTGTATAAGTATTAAGAATATAGCATATTACAAGTGCTAAGACTTAGGTAAACCACCTCTCTTAATAAATGGTTTAAGTATGAACATTCCATGCAGTGTTGTCATTAGTAATTTGGCGCATTGGAAATAACACCCAGAAGACTTCACTAAGATTTTATGATTGATAAGCTGTTATGTTATATTAGCAGTACAGGAATAATAAGGAACGATGTGGGCTATAATATTTAGAAATGATAGCATTTGATATTTTAGGATATTTTTCTAGGTTTTTTTTCTTTCATTTTATTCTCTTCTAATTTAGACATTTTATGATAGAATTGTTCTCTAGAAGAGAAAGTATTTAAGAGAGAGAAAAACCGTGGTCCTAGCACTGACTTTTGTACTCTGATCCACAACAGGAAGATACATAAAAGTGCTTTGGATCCAGTAGCTACCAAAATTGCAAGTATGATGACAGCGTTAGCACAGAGCATTTCAGTTTTAAGGGAAAAAAGAAACCCTATTGGAAATGAATTCCTTATTTGGAGAGAAAACATGCATTTTATTAATTAAAAAAACTTTTTTTAATGTTTATTTTTGAGAGAGAGAGAGACAGAGCATGAGCAGGGGAGGAGCAGAGAGATAGGGAGACACAGAATCTGAAGCAGGCTCCAGGCTCTGAGCTGTCAGCACAGAGCCCGACGCAGAGCTCGAACTCACAAGCCGTGAGATCATGACCTGATCAGAAGTCAGACACATAACAATTGAGCCACCCAGATGCCCTCCAAAATATGCATTTTAAAACAGCAAGATCAAATTAAGAAACAAAAATAGCTCGCTTGCTTTCATAGAATCACCGTGCCTCTCTAATCCTGCACACACCTGAACTATTTTCAGGTGGGCTCTGAGCTTTCTGTCAACTGTTTCTTTAAACATTTATATTTGGAAACTCTTACATGCTTTTGAGAAATAATAATATTAAGAATATGAAACATCACAATTTTTTCCCAGGCAGTTTCAAAAACAAAATGTTCATCTTATAAAACATATCATTATACTACTTTACTACGTTATACAATACTACATTATACTACAGTATTACATTATACTACTCTACTATGACAAAGTCATTCTGATAAATACAGGTTGAATCCACTATGACATTAAAAATAAACCGTTATGTTCTCAACAAATGGTATTAGATTCAACCAAAGAAATTACATCTCTCAAGAAAACTAAGTGATCACATATGTGAAAATCCAGTATACATACACCTGATCTAGTAAATATATTTTTGCTAAGCACAGAAACAACCAAAACAAACCTACCTTGGTATTGAGTTGATTATAATGTTTTCTGTAATAACTAACTAATCATATTTGCTTGAGTCCTGATAATGTGAGATGTGTTCATTAACTGATTCCCATGTTATGAGAAACTCTGTGTTTAAGGTCTACTTTCTTATCAGTAAAAGTTCATTGTTACAAGAGGAGTTCAGTTCATAGCTGTCTGCTTGAAGTTAATATCTGGGCCCATGAGAATGTGGTAATATGGATAGTAAAGAACCTCAGTACACACAGGGGACTACATGCTTACCCATACCTTGTCTCTAAACTTTAACCCTCTGATTTTTGCCAAAGAAGGTATTTGATTTGGAAACCAGAAAATAAAAGAAGCCATCTGTGCTGTTATAAGGAAATATGAATAATATCAATATGAATATTTGGGGCTTTTCTCTACATACGATCATGTTCTCTGATAATAGATATAGTTTAACTTCTTTTGCAATTTGATTGTTTTTATTTCTTTTTTTCTTGTCTAATTACTCTGGCTAGAACATCCGGTATAATGTCGACTAATAGTGGTGAAAATGGGCATCCTTGTCTTGTTTCTGATCTTAAGGGGAACATTTTCATCTTTCACTGTTGAGTATCGTGTTAGCTGTGAGACATTTACATAAATGTACTTTTATCATATTGAGAAAGTTCCTTTCTGTTTTAGTTTGCAGAGGTTTTCATCATCAAATAGTGTTGTTTTGTCAATCCTTTTTTTTTTTTTTTTTGCATTAATAGAGATGGATCTATGGTTTTTCTTGTCTATGAATGTGTATTAGAATGATTGATATTTAGATGTTGAACCATCCCAACACTGCTGGGATAAATCCTTCTTGGCCATGGTGAATAAGCCTGTTGGAATCTGTTTGCTAGTATTTCGTTGAGGATTTTTGTATCAGAGTTCATAAGGTCTCTTATGAATGAGTTAGAAAGTTTTCCCTTCTCTGGTATTTCTTAAAAGAGTTTGAGCAGGGTTGGTGTTAATTCTTCTTCTTTTTTTTTTTTTTTAATATTTTTTATTTATTTCTAGGAGAGAGAGAGAGAGACAGCGTGAGCAGGGGAGGGTCAGAGAGAGAGGGAGTGACAGACTGAAACAGGCTCCAGGCTCTGAGCTTGCAGTCAGCACAGAGCCCGACGCGGGACTCGAACCCACGAACCGCGAGATCATGACCCAAGCGAAAGTTGGACGCTTAACCGACTACGCCACCCAGGCGCCCCTGTTAATTCTTCTTTAAATGTTTTGTAGAATTCACCAGTGAAGTCACCTCAGTGCTGGCCTGCTCTTTGTTGGGAGATATTTTAGATTTAGTTTCAGGTGTACAATTCTGTACTTTCTGAGTGCTCGTTAAGATAGTGCACTCTTGATCCCCTTTGTCTCTTTCACCCTCCCCGACTCTCATCCCCTCTGGCGACCACCAGTTCTCTGTATTTAAGAGTCTGGTTTTTTACTTGCCTTTTTTTTTCTTTGTTAGTTTCTTTTATTTCTTAAATTCCATATATGAGTGAAATCATATGGTATTTTTCTTTCTCTGACTTATTTCATTTAGCATTATGCCCTCTAGGTGTTGTTGCAAATAAGATTTCATTCTTTTTTATGGCTGAGTAATATTCCACTGTATATATACCATCTTTTTTATCCATTCATCAATCTGTGGGCACTTGGGCTGCTTCCATACCTTGGCTATTGTAAGTAATGCTGCAATAAAAGGAAGGGTGCATATGTATTTTCAAATTAATGTTTTTATCTCCTTTAGGTACATACCAAGTAGTGGACTTACTGGATCAAAGGGTAATTCTATTTTAAATTTTTGAGGAACCTCCATACTGTGTTTCACAGTAGCTAGACCAGTTGGCCTTCCCACCAACGTGGACAAGGGTTCCTCTTTCTCCACATCCTGACCAATCTTGTTTTTTGTGTGTTTGATTTTAGCCATCCTGATAAGTGTGAGGTGGTATCTCACTGTGGTTTTGATTTGCACATCCATGATGATTAGTGATGTTGAGCATCTTTTCATGTGTCTATTGTCCATCTTTAAGTCTTTTTTTTTTTTTTTTGAAAAATATTCAGGTCCTCAGCCCAATTTTAAAAAATGTTTATTTATTTGAGAGAGAGAATGTGAGTAAATTGGGGACAGGCAGAGGAGAGAGAGAGAGGAGAGAGCAAGAAACCCAAGCAGGCTTCACACCATCAGCACAGAGCCCAGCATCAGGCTTGAACTCAGGAACCATGAGATCATGACCTAAGTCAAAATCAAGAGTTGGACACTTAAGTGACTGAGCCACCTAGGCACCCATGCCCATTTGTAATTGATTTACTTGGGGTTTTTTGGTGTTGAGTTGTAGGAGTAATAGATTTTTGATGTTAACCCCTTATTGTGTATATCATTTGCAAATATCTTCTCCCATTCAGTAGGCTGCCTTTTTATTATGTTGATTGTTTCCTTTGCTGTGCAAACCTTTTTATTTTAATGTTGTCTCAATAGTTTATTTTTGCTTTTGTTTTCCGTGCCTCTGGAGACATATTTAGAAAAATGTTTCTGTGACATTTCAAAGAGATTACTGCCTATTTTTTTTCTGGGAGTTTTCTGGTTTCAGGGCTCTGTTAGGAGGTTTTTTATGCTAATTTAGTCTTACCAGATAATAGGTCTGTTCAGATTTTCTATTTCTTCTTGAGTCAATTTTTATAATTTATATATTTCTAGGAATTTGTCCTTTTGAATTACATTATCTAAAATGTTAGTATTTTTATCTTTGTAGGATTCATAATATCCTCAACTTTCATTTCTGATTTTAGTTATTCATGGGTTTTTTTCCCTTAGTCTAAAAGGTGTATGAATTTTGTTGACATCTTCAAAGAACCAACTTTTGGTTTTGTTAGTTTTCTCTTATTTTTCTATATCTGTGCTTTATTATTTCCTTAATATAGTAGCTTTTGGTTTTGTTCTCTTTTTTTTTTTTTCCTTGCTTGCTTGCTTGCTTGCTTTTTTTTAGTTCCTTAAGGTGTGGACTATGGTTATTCATTAGCAATTTTTTTTTAATTTTTTTTATTTTTTATTTTTTTTTTACAAATATTTTATTGTCAAATTAGTTTCCACATAACACCCACTGCTCATCCCCACAAGTGTCCTCCTCCATGCCCATCCCTCCTCCCCCAACATCCATCAGTCCTCAGTTTTTGTCAGCATTCAAGAGTCTCTCATGGTTTGCCTCTCTCCCTTTCCCCCACCATTTCCGCCCTTCTTCTCCCCCTTGGTCCTCCGTCAAGTTCCTCCTAATCCTCCTATACGTGCACACATATGATATTTGTCCTTGTCTGCCTGACTTATTTCGCTCAGCATAACACCCTCAAGGTCCATCCATGTTGCTGCACATGGCCAGATTTCATTGTTTCTCATTGCCATGTAGTAATCCATGGTATAGATAAACCACATCTTCTTGATCCATTCGTCTGTTGATGGACACTTAGGCTCTTTCCATGTTTTAGCTATTGTGGAGAGTGCTGCTATGAACGTTGGGGTACATGTGCTCCTATGCATCAGCATTTCTGTATCCCTTGGGTAAATTCCTAGCAGTGCTATTGCTGGGTCCTAGGGGAGTTCTATTGTTAGTTTCCTTAGGAACCTCCACACTGTTTTCCAGAGGGGCTGTACCAGTTTACATTCCCACCAACAGTGTAGGAGGGTGCCCGTTTCTCCACATCCTCGTCAGCATCTAGAGTTCTCCGATTTGCTCATTTTAGCCACTCTGACTGGCGTGAGGTGGTATCTCAGTGTGGTTTTGATTTGTATTTCCCTGATGAGGAGGGATGCTGAGCGTCGTTTCATGTGTCTGTTGGCCATCTGGATGTCCTCTTTGAAGAAGTGTCTGTTCATATCTTATGCCCATTTCTTCACTGGGTTGTTTGTTTTTCCGGCGTGTAGTTTGGTGAGTTCCTTATAGATTCTTGATATTAACCCTTTATCTGATATGTCATTTGCAACTATCTTTTCCCATTCCGTTGGTTGCCTATTAATTTTCTGGGTTGTTTCCTTGGCTGTGCAGAAGCTTTTAATCTTGATGAGGTCCCAACAGTTTATTTTTGCTCTTGATTCCCTTGCTTTTGGGGATGTGTCAAGTAAGAAGTTGCTGCGGTGGAGGTCAAGGAGGTTGTTTCCTGCTTTCTCCTCTAGGGTGTTGATAGTTTCCTGTCTCACGTTCAGGTCCTTGATCCATTTTGAGTTTATTTTTGTGCATGGTGTGAGAAAATGATCTAGTTTCATTCTTCTGGATGTTGCTGTCCAGTTCTCCCAACACCATCTGTGAAAAAGGCTGTCTTTTTTCCATCGGATATTCTTTCCTGCTTTGTCGAAGATTAGTTGGCTGTATACTTTTGGGTCCACTTCTGAGTTCTCAATTCTGTCCCATTGGTCTATGTGTCTGTTTTTGTGCCAATACCATACTGTCTTGATGATGACAGCTTTGTAGTAGAGGCTAAAGTCTGGGATGGTGATCCCTCCCGTTTTGGTTTTATTTTTCAGGATTACTTTGGCTATTCGGGGTCTTTTGTGGTTCCATACAAATTTTTGGATAGTTTGTTCTAGTTTTGAGAAGTATGCTGGTGCAATTTTGATTGGAATTGCATTGAATGTGTAGAGTGCCTTAGGTAGTAATGACATCTTAACTATATTTATTCTTCCTATCCATGAGCATGGAATGTTTTTCCATTTCTTTGTGTCTTCAATTTCCTTCATAAGTTTTCTATAGTTTTCATCATACAGATCTCTTGTATCCTTGGTTAGGTTTATTCCGAGGTATTTTATGGTTTTTTGTGCAATTGTGAATGGGATCAGTTTCTTGATTTCTCTTTCTGTTGCTTCATTGTTGGTGTATAAAAATGCAACCGATTTCTGTACGTTGATTTTGTACCCTGCAACTTGGCTGAATTCTTGGATCAGTTCCAGTAGGCTTCTGGTGGAGTCTGTCGGGTTGTCTATGTAGAGTATCATGTCATCTGCGAAAAGTGAACGTTTGACTTCCTCTTTGCCAATTCTGATGCCTTTGATTTCCTTTTGGTGTCTGATGGCTGATGCTAGGACTTCCAGCACTATGTTAAACAACAGTGGTGAGAGTGGGCATCCCTGTCGTGTTCCTGATCTCAGGGAGAAAGCTCTCAGTTTTTCCCCGTTGAGGAGGATGTTAGCTGAAGGCTTCTTATAGATGGCTTTGATGATGTTTAAGTAGGTTCCTTCTATCCTAACTTTCTCGAGAGTCTTTATTAAGAAGGGATGCTGTATTTTGTCAAATGCTTTTTCTGCATCTATTGACAGGATCATATGGTTTTTATCTTTTCTTTTATTGATATGATGTATCACATTGATTGATTTGCGAATGTTGAACCAGCCCTGTAACCCAGGAATGAATCCCACTTGATCTTGGTGGATGATTCTTTTATATGCTGCTGGATTCGATTTGCAAGGATCTTGTTGAGAATTTTTGCATCCGTATTCAAGGATATTGGCCTGTAGTTCTCTGTTTTTGCTGTAGTTCTCTGTCTGGCTTGGGAATCAGAGTGATGCTGGCTTCATAAAATGAGTCCGGGAGTTTTCCTTCAATTTCTATTTTTTGGAATAGCTTGAGAAGAATTGGGATTAATTCTGTTTTAAATGTCTGGTAGAATTCCCCAGGGAAGCCATCAGGTCCAGGGCTCTTATTTGTTGGGAGATTTTTGATCACTGATTCCATTTCTTCACTCGTTATGGGTCTGTTCAGGTTTTCTATTTCTTCCCGTGTGAATTTTGGTAGTGAGTGTGTGTTTAGGAATTTGTCCATTTCTTCTAAGTTGTCCAATTTGTTGGCATATAATTTTTCATAGTATTCCCTGATAATTGCTTGTATTTCTGAAGGGTTGGTTGTAATAAGTCCATTTTCATTCATCATTTTGTCTATTTGGGTGCTCTCTCTTTTCTTTTGGATAAGTCTGGCTAGAGGTTTGTCAATTTTGTTTACTTTTTCAAATAACCAACTCTTGGTTTCATTGATCTGTTCAATTGTTTCTTTGGTCTCTATGTTGTTTATTTCTGCTCTAATTTTTACTATTTCTCTTCTTCTACTGGGTTTAGGGCGTTCTTGTTGCTCTGCCTCTAGTTCCTTTAGGTGAGCTGTTAGATTTTGGACTTGCGCTTTTTCTAATCTCTTGAAATAGGCCTGGAGAGCAATGTACTTTCCTCTTAGGACTGCCTTTGCCGCATCCCATAGGTTTTGAATTGTTGTGTTTTCATTTTCATTTGTTTCCATATATTTTTTAATTTCATCTCTAGTTGCCTGATTGGCCCATTCATTCTTTAGAAGGGTGTTCTTTAACCTCCATGTTTTTGGAAGTTTTCCAGACTTCTTCCTGTAATTGATTTCAAGTTTCAAAGCATTGTGATCTGACAGTGTGCATGGTATGATCTCTATTCTTTTATATTTCTTGAGGGCTGCTTTATGTCCCAGTATGTGATCTATCTTGGAGAATGTGCCATGCGCACTTGAGAAGAAAGTAAATTCCCTGGCCTCAGAATGTAAAGTTCTAAATATATCCGTCAGGTCCATCTGGTCCAATGTGTCTTTCAAGTCCATTATTTCTTTAGTGATTTTCTGTCTGGTTGACCTATCCATTGCTGTAAGCGGAGTATTAAAATCCCCTGCTATTAGCACATTCTTATCTATAAGCTTCTTTCTGTTTGTGATTAATTGTTCTAGATATTTAGGTGCTCCCATATTCGGTGCGAAGACATTTATGATTGTTAGTTCTTCCTGATGGATGGACCCTGTAATTACTATGTAGTGCCCTTCTTCATCTCTTGTGATTGTCTTTAATTTGAAGTCCAGTTTGTCTGATATAAGTATCGCTACTTCGGCTTTCTTTTGATTTCCTGTAGCGTGATATATATTTCTCCATCCCCTTACTTTAATCTGAAGGTATCTTCCCGTCTAAAATGAGTTTCTTGTAGACAGCATATAGATGGATTTTGTTTTTTAATCCATTCTGCTACCCTATGTCTTTTGACTGGAGCATTCAGCCCATTTACATTCAGTGTTATTATTCAAATAGGTGGGTTTAGAGTTTGTATCTTTTGTAGGGTTCATGTTTGTGGTGGTGTCTCTGGAATCTTTGTTCCTTGCAACCTTTCCTTCAGAGCATCCCCCTCAGGATTTCTTGTAGGGCTGGCTTCGTGGTGACAAATTCTTTCAATTTCTGTTTGTTTGGAAAGGTTTTTATCTCTCCTTCTATTTTGAATGACAGGCTTGCTGGATAGAGGATTCTTGGCTGCATATTTTTACTGTTCATCACATTGAAGATCTCTTGCCATTCCTTTCTGGCCTGCCACGTTTCAGTAGATAGGTCTGTCACCACTCTGATAGGTTTCTCTTTGTATGTGAGGGCCCTTTTCTCCCTAGCTGCTCTCAAAATTGTCTCTTTGTCCTTGTATTTTGCCATTTTGACGATATGTCGTGCAGAAGATCGATTCAAGTTACGTCTGAGGGAAGTCCTCTGAGCCTCTTGTATTTCCACATTGACTTCCTTCCCCACGTCGGGGAAGTTCTCTGCTATAATTTGTTCCAAGACTCCTTCAGCACCTTTCCCCCTCTCTTCCTCTTCTGGGATTCCTATGAGACGGATACTGTTGCGTTTGACTGTATCGCTGAGCTCTCGAATTCTTCTTTCCTGTTCCTGGATCAGTTTGTCTCTTTTTTGGTCAGCTTCTTGGTTTTCTATAATGGTGTCTTCTAAATCACTTATTCTCCTTTCTGCCTCTTCAATCCGTGCATTGGAGGCCTCTAATTTATTATGTATCTCATTTATCGCATTTTTTAATTCTTCATGCCTATTTTTATTTTCCATTCTGTCTGTAGCCATAGTTTCTTTGATGTCCCCTATGTTTTTTTCAAGCTCTGCTATTAATTTTACCATTATTATTCTAAAATCTTGTTCAGGTATGCTGCTGATATCTGTTTTGAGCAGTTCATTAGCTGTCATTTCTTCTTGGAGTTTCTTTGGAGGAGAGCTCTTTCGTTTCGTCATTTTAGTTAGCTTTCCAGCTCTTGTTGGTTTTAAAGACCTGGTATGCTCTCTGTTTCCAAGAACGCTGCTATATCCAAGAAGACTCTTTGACTTTCCAGGGCCTATCCTTTCAGAGATTGTTTTTTGAATGGTATCCCTCGGTCTCTCTTGTTGGGACCTTGGTTATTTTATTTTCCTATTCGTAGTGATATTTGGGACTCTCCACCTTGTGTACTCTAGCTTGTTTCTTGAGGTAACCCTGGAAAAGAAAACAGACAGACAAACACACAGGGAGCAGGAACACACAAACGCACAGGCTAATTCAACTAACATGCAAAGCAAGAGGGAAAACGAAAAAGTTAAGAGAAAAGACGGAGGAGGGAGGACGAATAATAGGGAGTATAAAATACATAAAAGGGTCAAAAATGGGAAAAGAAAAGGAAAAAAGAAAACCGATGGACAAAGAACGGTTTAAAGCATATACCTGGATTTCCCAGCTACAGTTAAATAGCCGTGTGTATGCAGTGCTGGTTGAAGAGCATAGAGAAGAAGAGAGAAGGCAGGGCGAGACGAGGCAGAATTGGAAATAGAGTAAACAGGCAGAAGGGATACGAAGCTTTTTTCAAAGTAGTAAAGGGTAGAGTATGGTTGGATTGGTGAGAGAAGGATGCTGGAATTAACCAGAGAAACTATATAGTCTAATTAGTCCTGAGAGAAATAGCTGAAAATGTCGGTAGGTGTAGAATTTACATTTACAGAATGGACTCGTTGTGATTGTTTAAGCAAGCTGGCGACCAGAGTTAATCAGGTCAGTGTTTTGGGGAAAAAAGGGAGAAAAGAGAAAGAAGAAGAAAAAAAGAAAGAGAAAAGAAAGGGGGAAAAAGAGAAATTAAAGGAGAAAAACAAAGGGGAAAAAAAGGAAAAAAGAAAGAAAAAAAAAAGGGAGGAGGGCACCTCTCAGGCAGGGAATGGCGTGGCGCGATCCAATGCCTCAGGCGGTGGTTCTGCCTTGGCGGTAGTGGGGAGGAGAGTGAGGGTGCTCCAGTCCCTTCTTGAACCCCGCGCTGCAACTCGCTTTTTTGGGCGTGTCAACTCCCCATTCCGGGGACGCAGCCAAAGTTGGTTGCACTCTTCAACCCAGGCTAGTTCCAATCTCCAAATCCCAGTCCGCGCACCCCGCTGAAATTGCCTTAGACACAGCTTCCCAGGTAAACCCCTCGGGCAATTCCAGGCCCCCTGCCGAGCTCTGGGGGCGGAGTCAGAATCGCTGCTTCCTTCTCTGGGTCGGGCTGGCGCGCATGCGCTGGGGCTTGCCTGCCGGATGCCCGTAGCCCGAGCCCGCTGGAGTGAGGAAAACCGGGTCCCTCTATGGCTCGTCACCCGAAACACGAACTCACAGGCAAATTTCCCAGTTTTTAGCTCTTTGCCTTCCCTCTCGAGTTCCAGCCAGCCAGGAGCGCGGACGCCCAGTGTCCGTGCGGCTCTTTCAGGGGCCCCAGCTGCCCTGGAGCTTCAATGGCGGCAGGCGCGCCGCCGCTCTGAAATCCAACCTCCAGGAGCTGCACAAAGAAGCAGTTTGTGTGCTCAGCGCCCCCACCCCCACCCCCCCAGGACCAGTTAGCGCGAGAGGACCTGGTGTGCAGGTATTTGGCAAGTACGGTCTTTCTATGCACCGAGCGGAGGTTTTTCTGTTTCGGACTCTCTCCTTTTCCCCTCTCACTCCCTGTAGAGGGTAGAGGGGGATCGCCTCCCACCCTGGAGTCTCCGATCCCGGCCCGATTTTATCTTCCCCGGTTCGCACTCACGTTAGAAGGCTTTTTCAGTGGATTCTGCGTCCTTTTTCTCCCAGTCTCTCAGGTTTTGTAAGGTTTCCAATGGCTTCAGATCTTTTCTGTGTGATGTATGGGCGCGAGTGCAAGTACGGAGCTCCTTACTTCTCCGCCATCTTGCCCTCTCTCCATTAGCAATTATTCTTTTTCAACCTAGGTGTGAAATATGACTGTTGCTTTTGCTGTATTGTGTTTTAGTAATTATGTTTTTGTTTTCATTTGTCTCAAGGTATTTTCTAATTTCCCTTGCGATTTCATAGTTGACTCATGTTATGAGTTTGTTAATTTCCAAATATTTGGAATTTTTCATTCTTCCTTCTTTATTGATTTCTAGCTTCATTGCATTTTGTTCAGAGAAGATGCTTTGTAAGATTTCCAGCTTTTTCAGTTTACTGAGATTTGTTTGGTTGCCTAGGATGTGGTGTGTCCTACAGAATACTCCATGTACGCTTCAAGGAAGAGGTGGAGTATTCTATGTCTGTTAGATCTAGTTGGTTAATAGTGCTTTTCAAGTCTTCAATTTCCTTATTATTCTGTCTAGATGTTCTATCTCTCCATCATTGAAATTGGGGTCTTGAGGTCTCCAACTGTTATTGTAGGTCTGTTACTTCAGTTCTGTCAATAGTTGCTTCATATTTGGAGGAGGGGGATTGCTTTTTGGTGTGTGTATCTTAATAATTTTGATGGATTGAACTTTTTACTTTTTTTTTTTGTCTCTTCTCACAAGTTTTGACTTCAAGTCTGTTTTCTGATATTAATAACCATGTCAGCTTTCTATTGGTTACTAGTGCATAGAATATATTTTTCCGTTCTTTCACTTTCAATCTGTTTGTGACTTTGGCTCTAAAATGATTCAGTTGTATATAGTATAGAATTGGATCATGTTTTTATAATCCATTTTGCCAACATCTTTCTTTTAATTAATGAATCTAATTCATTCACATTTCAAGTGCTTAAGAAGCACTTCTGTAATTTTTGTATTTGATTTCTACAAGGATTGTCTTTTTTCCCTGAATTCTTCCAGCACTGTTTACTTTTGTTTTAGATTAGTTTTGGTACTGTACCATCTGAATTCCCTCATTTCCTTTTCTTTATTTTTTTAAGTTTCTTCCTAAGGTTATTCTGGTGATTATAATTAGCATCCTAATTTTATAACAACATGGTTTGACTTAATACTTAGTTTTTAATAGCATACAAAAACTTTGCTCCTATAAGTCCCCATCCTCTCTCCCACTTTGTGTTGTTGTCACAAATTATCTTTGTATATTAATTTAGTTTTATTAATATTGTTTTATGAATTTTTTAAATTATATAAACAAAAACTGGAGTTACAAGCCAATATTTATTTATATAGTTATATTTACCTGTGTTTCTTGGTAGGCCTTGTAGTCTATATTTTTTCTTAAAACTGGATGTTTTGAATATCATAATGCTGGAAAACTCTTTTTTCTCCCTCTCCAAGGTTTACTGTTATTTTTTCCTGAGGCCTGCAGTTGTCTAATGTAAAAGAAAATTTTTTTTAATTTATTTGCAGAGAGAGAGAAAGAGACAGAGCATGAGTGAGGGAGGGGTAGCAAGAGGAGGGAGAGAGAGAATCCCAAGCAGGCTCCAGCTTCACACTGCACAGAGCCGGATGCAGGGCTCAAATTCACAAACCATAAAATCAAGATTTGGATGCTTAACCATCTATGAGAAGCCTTCGGCTAACATCATCCTCAAAGGGGAAAAACTGAGAGCTTTCCCCCTGAGATCAGGAAGACGACAGGGATGTCCACTCTCACCACTGTTGTTTAACATAGTGCTGAAAGTCCTAGCATCAGCCATCAGACACCAAAAGGAAATCAAAGGCATCAGAATTGGCAAAGAGGAAGTCAAACTTTCACTCTTCGCTGACATGATACTCTACATAGACAACCCGACAGACTCCACCAGAAGCCTACTGGAACTGATCCAAGAATTCAGCCAAGTTGCAGGGTACAAAATCAACGTACAGAAATCGGTTGCATTTTTATACACCAACAATGAAGCAACAGAAAGAGAAATCAAGAAACTGATCCCATTCACAATTCCACAAAAAACCATAAAATACCTCGGAATAAACCTAACCAAGGATACAAGAGGTCTGTATGATGAAAACTATAGAAAACTTATGAAGGAAATTGAAGACACAAAGAAATGGAAAAATATTCCATGCTCATGGATAGGAAGAATAAATATAGTTAAGATGTCATTACTACCTAAGGCACTCTACACATTCAATGTAATTCCAATCAAAATTGCACCAGCATACTTCTCAAAACTAGAACAAACTATCCAAAAATTTGTATGGAACCACAAAAGACCCCGAATAGCCAAAGTAATCCTGAAAAATAAAACCAAAACGGGAGGGATCACCATCCCAGACGTTAGCCTCTACTACAAAGCTGTCATCATCAAGACAGTATGGTATTGGCACAAAAACAGACACATAGACCAATGGGACAGAATTGAGAACTCAGAAGTGGACCCAAAAGTATACAGCCAACTAATCTTTGACAAAGCAGGAAAGAATATCCAATGGAAAAGAGACAGCCTTTTTAACAGATGGTGTTGGGAGAACTGGACAGCAACATGCAGAAGAATGAAACTAGATCATTTTCTCACACCATGCACAAAAATAAACTCAAAATGGATAAAGGACCTGAACGTGAGACAGGAAACTATCAACACCCTAGAGGAGAAAGCAGGAAACAACCTCCTTGACCTCCACCGCAGCAACTTCTTACTTGACACATCCCCAAAAGCAAGAGAATCAAGAGCAAAAATAAACTGTTGGGACCTCATCAAGATTAAAAGCTTCTGCACAGCAAAGGAAACAACCCAGAAAATTAATAGGCAACCAACGGAATGGGAAAAGAGAGTTGCAAATGACATATCAGATAAAGGGTTAATATCCAGAATCTATAAGGAACTCACCAAACTCCACACCTGAAAAACAAACAACCCAATGAAGAAATGGGCAGAAGATATGAACAGACACTTCTCTAAAGAGGACATCCAGATGGCCAACAGACACATGAAACGACGCTCAGCATCCCTCCTCATCAGGGAAATACAAATCAAAACCACACTGAGATACCACCTTACACCAGTCAGAGTGGCTAAAATGAGCAAATCGGAGAACTCTAGATGCTGGCGAGGATGTGGAGAAACGGGCACCCTCCTACACTGTTGGTGGGAATGTAAACTGGTACAGCCCCTCTGGAAAACAATGTGGAGGTTCCTCAGGAAACTAACAATAGAACTCCCCTATGACCCAGCAATAGCACTGCTAGGAATTTACCCAAGGGATACAGAAATGCTGAGGCATAGGAGCACATGTACCCCAATGTTCATAGCAGCACTCTCCACAATAGCTAAAACATGGAAAGAGCCTAAGTGTCCATCAACAGATGAATGGATCAAGAAGATGTGCTTTATCTATACCATGGAATACTACATGGCAATGAGAAACAATGAAATCTGGCCATGTGTAGCAACATGGATGGACCTTGAGGGCGTTATGCTGAGCAAAATAAGTCAGGCAGAGAAGGACAAATATCATATGTTTGCATGTATAGGAGGATTAGGAGGAACTTAACTAAAGAACAAGTGGGAGAAGAAGGGCGGAAATGGTGGGGGAAAGGGAGAGAGGCAAACCATGAGAGACTCTTGAATGCTGACAAAAACAGGACTGATGGATGTTGGGGGAGGGGGGATGGGCATGGAGGAGGACACTTGTGAGGATGAGCACTGGGTGTTATGTGGAAACTAATGTGACAATAAACTATTTGTAAAAAAATAAAAATAAAAAAATGCAATTCTATCCCTGCAAAAAAAAATACATATATATTTGGACGCTTAACTAAGCCATCCAGGCACACCTATAGGAGTTTACTTTTTAAATGACTTTTCCAAACACCTTTTTTTAGTTTTGTTTTGCAGGGATTATATTCCTTGTCATGTGTGATCATCAAACTGTGTTATGCTATTTCAGCAATGAGCCAATGGCAGAGATTTTCTTAAATATCTGGCACCAAAAAGAAAAGGAAAAAACCCTCTCCCACACTTTGCAGGCTCTAGGCTCTGAGCTGTCAACACAGAGCCTATTGCAGGGCTTGAACCCACAAACCACGAGATCATGACCTGAGCAGAGGTCAGACGCTTAACCAAATGAGCCACCCAGGTGCCCCGGAGAGAGAGAGGAGAGAGGGAAAATCCCAAGCAGCTTCTGAGCCATCAGCACAGAGACCGACATGGGGCGCAATCCCATGAATTGTGAGATCATGACCTGAATCAAGAGTGGGATATTTAACTGACTGAGCCACCCAGGTGACCCTCTGCCTAGAGATGAAGTCTTAAGGTTCTCTCAGGTCTTTTCTTAGCATGTGGCAGGGCTTGCCAAGCACAGTGCACGCAGGAGCCCTTCAAGCTGGTTCCTGAACCAGGTTCATCCTGGTTCCTCCAAGTATGATCCTCTTCTGCCTTCTCCTATCCAGACTATTGGTTCTTTCTGCTAACTGCCCCACCGCCCTCCCTGGCCCCAGGTGCCCCTGGGTAGTATGTCTTTAAATTTGCTTGACGTTTCTTGTAAAGCTGCTGAGTGTGCAAAACAAAGGGAGGTTTCTCTGATGCTCCCTCAGGTCATCACCAGACAAGTCAAATGCACAACTACAAGTTTTCTAGAACAAGGTCCATGTTGCCACCTCTACTCTGGCCCTGACACCAGCAAGCCACATAAAGAACATGGCCACCTGTGTCTGTGGTCACTGCTGAAAGTTGGGAAGTGGAGGGTGGTGGGCAGGTAAACAAAGCACTACAGCACTTTCATCAAACTTTCAGTCTCTCTTCAATGAGTAGTACCACCCTGATTTCTCTAAGTACTTGATTAGAATCCGGAGTTCAAAAAAAAGTTGGTTCTGCCATTTTTCCCCCCTCAGTTTACTAGTTGCTTCAATGGACATACTGCTTTTTAGAGAGTCCTCTAAGAAAAACAGATGTTTTTGCAGATCACTAGGGCACAAAGATGCATTGTAGGAGAGGCCAAACGACAAGAATTCATAACTCAGAAAATGGAGGTAATACTTTTATACAAAGATCAGTGAGAAGACACTACCTCAAGGGTAGTTCAGAAGTTACTGCCACTAGGAGGAGCAGCCTGTGACCAGGCCTAGAGGATCAGGATTGTACTCTGAGATACTTGCTAGAGTAGCCCTCGAGTAATTCTCTGGAATAACTGTAAAGCAGCACTGTTTAATACTTATTTTGTGCACTGATGGAAGTCTGTATCTAGTATGTTAGCCATTAGGTATGTGTGGCTTTTGAGCCCTTTATATGTCACTAATGTAACTGATACATGAATTTTAAATCATTTAATTTAAAGTATAGTCAATTCTTGTTATTCACAGTGACTAATGCTCTCTAAAGTCACCACAAACCCTGATGAGTGAATATGGAACCATTGCTCCGAGGGGAAGTAAATAGGGATAGGTTTCTGTAATCCCCTGGTCAGAATATTTTCATCAAATGATTAGTATATACCTTGCTTTATGTGTGTTTCTATTTAATGCACTTTACTATTTATTTGTTGTCATGCTGCACATTACATCCCTAGAACTGACTGACTTTATAACTGGGAATCTCTACCTTTTGACTACCTTTGCCTAGTTCGTGCACCCTCTACCCTGCTTCTGGCAGCCACCAATCCTCTGTTCTCTGTGTCTATGAATTTATGTTTTGTTTTTTGTGGGTTTTTTTTTTTTTTTTTTTTTTTTTGCTTTTTAGAGTCCACATATAAGTGAGACCATAGGGTATTTGTCTTTCTGAGAGATTTCACTTAGCACAGTGCCCGCAAGGCTCCTGTTGGTGTACGGAGGGGCCAGCGGGAGACCTCCGTCCCTCCATGAAGGATCGGGGACCCCACTCCTCCTGGAGATGAGAGAGCTGGTCCACCGCACCAAAGGGGCCCCATCCCCACCTCTGCCCTCACTGAGACCCCCCCCCCCGGCTGTGGGGAGACGCACACCTGGGGTCATGTTTCCTGCCATGACCTGGTAGCAGGTGCACGAGGCTGTCTGTGTCCGGCCTTTTCTAGACACAGCGTGACAGAGACTCCGTTTCCTGAGGCTCCTTTAACGCAGCAGGTGTTGTCAGGGTGTGTCGCATGTGGCAGTCATTCAGGCTGTCTCAGGCCAAATAATAGTTTTCAAATCGCTTTCCTTGTGTAGACAGACCATGTTCTGTTCATCCACTCAGCAATCGTTGGACATTGGGGGTGTTTCTATCTGTGGGCGATTGTGAGTCATCATGCTGTGAACACTCACCGTCAGGCTCTCCATAGTTTTCATTTCTCTGGGGTATGGACTGGATCATATGGAAACTCTGTGTCTACATATGGAAGAATTGCTAGACCATTCCCCAAAGGGCTACACCATTGGATATTTCTCCCAGCAATGTAGGAGGAGCCCAATTTCTACTGATTCTTGCCAACTCTGTTTAATGTCTACCTTTTTAACGACAGCCATCCTGGTGGATGTGAACTCGTATCTCCTTGTGGCTTTGACTGCACTTCCATCCTAACGAGTGATGGTAAACATTGTTGGCCACTGGTTTTTCTTTTCTTTTGAGAAATGTCTACTCAGCGGCATTTCCCATTATTAAACTGGATGAGTAGTTTCTTACTATTGAGCTGTAGGATTCAATATATATTCTACATGCAGGTCTCTTATGACCTATGTCATTAACTGATACGTTGTCCCGCTCAGTAGGGTGTCTTCTAGCTTTCGTGATGCTTTCAGTGCACCTACTTTTCATGTTTATTTTTGAGACAGAGAGACAGAGCACAAGTAGGGGAGGGGCAGGCAGAGAGGGAGATACAAGATCTGAAGCAGCTCCAGGCTCAGAGTTGTCAGCACAGAGTCCGACATGGGGCTCAAACCCACAGATGGCGAAATCATGACCTGAACTGAAGTCGGTCGATTAACGGACTGAGCCACCCAGGCGCCCCTGATTTTATTTTAACTGACACGTGGCATTCTGTTAGTTCTGTCTATACCATCATGATAGACAGCGGTGTACATTCCTAATGGATCACACGACAGGTCCAGTGAACGTCCGTCTCCACACTCAGTTGCACATTTTTTCTTGTTATGGAGACGTTTACGAGTTTCCTCTTTGCAGTTTCCAAATGTGCGATACGGTGTTATCTCTAGTGACTGTGCCGCACATCCCTAAACTCATTTATTTCATTACTGGCAGAGTGTAGCTCGTGACCACCTTCACCCGTTTGCTCATCCCTTACTCCCTGCCTCCGGCAACCATCGGTGCGTCCTCTGTGTCTGTGAGCTCTCTGAGCTCTGTTTTTAAGATTCCACATAGAAGTGAGATAGGATATTTTTTCCTCTCTTTCTGACTTATTTCCCTTAGCATCATATCCTTGTTTGTGTTGTTACAAGTGGATTTCCTGCTTTTTATGGCTGAGTAATAGTCCATTCTATGTCCATAAATAGGTGCACAAACCCCCACATCTTCTTTATCCATTCATCCGTCATGGACACTGGGCTTGCTTCCACTTCTCTGTAAGGAATGCTGCCATGAACACGGGTGGGCATAAGATAGATTTTTGAGTTCATGCTTTTGTTTCTTTTGGGTAAATACCCAAAATGGAGTTGCTGGGTTATATGGTTCTATTTTCATGTCCAAGGAACTTCCGTGCTGTTATCCACATTGGCTGCACCAGTTTACTTTCTCATACATTTGCGATTTTTTTTTTGTACTGTTCTTGTATCCAGATGCATTTGATTTCCCTCTCTTGCCTCTTTGACATGACTGAACCGTCCAGGATAACGTGGACCCCAGTTGGGGAAAGTGGGCCCTGCCCGTCTCACTCCAGACCTCAGGGATGCAGCTTCCAGTCTTTTCTCCATTCCAGGTGATGGGAGCTGTGGATTGGTCACAAATGTCCTTGATGAGGCTCAGGAAGTTCCCTTCCTTTTCTGCTATGAGTGTGCATATCATGAAGTGGTGTTCAATTTTGTCAAAGGGTTTTCTGCACGTAATGGTGATCAGCTTTTACAGCAGCTTGTAAACCATGAATTCATCTCTCTTTCCCCCTTCTTCCATCTTTCCCCTCACACAAACACACACAACTTCTCTGCAAGCCGATCGGACGTCAGCTATGAAACCCTTGCTGCAGGATGCGTGAGAGAAGAGTCTAGAGCTCTGGATCCCGGTTACCCATCTTCGAGCTGCTGTGTACCAGGGGGTGGACCAGTGTAGAGGAAGCCCCCACAAGTGAAAGTTAGGAATCGAGACATTAATAACAATTGTCAAGGGGGCAGCTCCCTCTGGCATGCGTATGACGTAATTTCCTCTTCTCTGTGCTGACTGTAGAGTGACAATATATAGCATTAAAGGAGAGACTGCACAGGACACAGAGCATATCGGGCATGTGTCCTAATGTCTAATGACCACTAGGCAAAATCTCCCGCTTACCGGAGACACATGTTAGAAGGCTGAGAGCACCTCCTGCGCCGACTTCCTGTTGTGGGGCCCACGCCCTGGAAATACTGTTTCCAGGTTTTTGGTGTATTTTCTGAGGCCTCACGTATTTCCTTTTATTCCAGGAGATTATTTGGGTGACGATGGTGTTTCTAGCCACTCTCATGCGTGGCAGCTCTGCATCCACAAGTTGGCCTGTTACAGGAAAGAGGGCTTGGGGGGTCATCTGTGTGTCGTGAGCCAGGAAAGCCTCAGCCAGGCGTTTCTCTGCATTCCGTGGAATCGCCCGCAGGGCCCACTGCGCAGCACGAGGTCTGGGCTGCGGACACACTTTGCCTGCACACTACCTGGCACTTGGTCCCGAAGGCCCGCAAACCACAGCCACTCTAAACTGGGAATGGGAAGACATGGTAGTGCTGTGTTAGTCGGGGTTCTGCAGTTTAATTTCCAGATAAAGACAGTAAGCACATGATTCTCCCTCCTAACATGGCAGAGCTGTCTGTGTACAGCTAAACCATACTAATCCTCTCCCCAGGGATTAGTTCTTACATGATGCCCACACTTTGCTTTCATACCCTGGGACTTACATCCTATGCTGTGACATTAACTCTTATCAAAGCTCTTATATTTTGTTATACGATAAGAAAACAAGGAAAGGAAGAAGAGACATTTATCTGATATTCACGCATCCGGGGTACAGGCGAGGAAGATGCCTTGGGGTGAATTCTTGCGCTGGGGCTTCTCTGTCCGGTGCTGGAACGTTTTCTGGTTTTGCAAAGGCACATGGACAGGTGCTCATGTGTCAAACCTTTCTCCTCTTGCAGCACCAGTGCCAAGCACAGTGCCCGCTTGACCACCAGCTCCAAAGCTAGTACCACCTTCAGGGCCAGCTCTAGCACCAGTTCTAGTATCAAAACAGAGTAGAGCCATTTCTGGCACAAGCCCAGCAATTGAAAGGGTGGCAGGTCCAGAGCAGAACCAGTTCCAGCACCAGCTCTTGCAGCTTTTCTGGAGCTGGAGCCGGAACCGGCTTCCATGCCCCTTCCAGATGGACAGCCACTGCCAGGTGCAGAGATAGGGCCAGCTCAGTTCACCAGATCTAGTATCAACCCAGAGCCATACTTCTAACATCAGCTCATGTAAAAGCGCTAGACCTGCCGCCAGCCCCAGAACCAGCTCCTGGACCCGCTGAAGGGCTAGAACCAGCTTCCGCGCCAGCTGTCTCCCCCAGCTGCAGAGACAGAGGAGCTCTGTCATCCACCAACTCGCCAGCTCCAGCACACTCCAGCTCTGGAGTTTGGATCAGACCCAACATAAACTTCAGGGCAACAGATAATGGCAGGAGTGAACCAGAGCCTGCTCCTGCATCGGTTCTGACGGCACCACCAAAGCTATAGGCAGCTCTGGCATTAGAAGCGTCTCTCAAGCCAGTGTCAGGTCCAGAATTAGCATCAACAGCGGCTCCCACCCGAGAGCCTTCTCCTGCGCCAGCTCAAGGGCTTGAGAGATCTGCAGAGCCAGCCACCTCCAGCCAAAGCTCCGACTCAGAGTCAATACTGTTACCGGCCTCTGCATCTGATCCACTCTTACAGCCAGTTCGTTAGCAATTCAGAACTAGAGCCAGCACTGGATCCAGAGCCAGAGCCAGCTCTAGCACCAGAGGTCAAGCCAGCTTCAAGGTTGGAATCAACTCCACGTCTGGCAATGGTTCTACAGCCAAGATAAAGGCAGCTCCAGCTTTAGTTCCAGCACCAGTTCTATGGTCAAGGTTGGTGTTATGCCACAAGCTAGTGCTGCCTCGATGCCAGCTGAAGCACTGCCCCCAGAGAGAGAGGCAGCTCCCTCAGCAACTCCTGTGTCAGCCCCAGTGGCAGTTCTAGTGCCCACTTTAGAGTGAGAAGCAGTGCAATACCCATTCAGTGCCGGTGCCAGGTTGCAAGGGGGAGCCAGCTCCAGCACCCGCTCTAGCACTGGATCCAGAACTAGAGTCAGCACCGAATTCAGAGCTAGAGCCTGTAAGAGCAACAGTTCTCATACCAGGTCGAGGCCAGGAGCCCCCACAAGTGTCAGCTCCTGTACCAGCTCCAGAGCGAACGCTGCCTTGGGTACCAGTGGTGGACATAGAGCCAATGCCACGTCAAGAGAAAGAAGCAGCTCCAGCACCAGCATCACAGCTAGATCATGCTTTGGCACTAGCTCTGTCACTGAGTCCTGTGCCAGATCCTGTGTCTGTTCTAGTGCCGGCTCTAGGGTCAGCCTCTGCCCTGACACTGTTTCTATAGGTGCAGCCAGCACCAGAGCTGCAGCCGGCTCCCCCACCATATAAACACCAGCTGCAGAGCCAGATCTAAGACTGTCTATGCAACTAGAGCCCCAAGAACCAGACCTGGCATCACGGCCAGAATGAGAGCCAGCTCCAAAGCCAGAGGCAGCTCTGACACCGGCTCTGACACCATGGACAGCTCCCTCACCAGTTCCGAGATTGGACACACTATGACCCCAAAACCAGAGGCAGGGCTCACACAAGGGTTCCCACCATGGACAGCTCCCGCACCAGTTCTGGGATTATCCAACATGACTACAAACCCTGAGGCAGCTGGGATACCAGGTTTCACACCATGACAGCTCCCGCACCAGTTCCGGAATTGTATCCACTATGACTCCACAACCAGAGGCCACGCTCACACAAGTGTTCCCACCATGGACAGCTCCCGCACCAGTTCCGGGATTGGACCCACTATGACTCCACACCCAGAGGCCAGGCTCACACAAGTGTTCCCACCATGGACAGCTCCTACACCACTTCCGGGATTGGATCCACCCTGACTCTAGCACCAGCTATGTCACTAGCCCTGGATCCACATCCACCTTCAGTTCCAGACCCAAGGCTAAAGCCTCTCCAGCAGCCGCTCAGTGCTCAGAGGCAGCGTCAGTCTCAGGGTCTACAGCAGTAGCTCTAGCTTCAGTGCCAAGGTTGGAGCCAGCTTAAGAGCTCTGTCCAGCTGCAGACCCAGGCCTGGGTCCTCTCTGGAGGCTTCCCCAGAGCTAGAGACAGGTCCATCACTGCCTCTCGCACCAGCTTCAGAGATGGGACCAGCTAGAGCTTTGGCTCTGGTGCCAGTTCCGAGATCAGAGCCATCATTGAGCCAGAGAGGCTCCAGCACCAGCTGTGGAACTACCCATAGATGTGTCGCCCCTTCCTCATCACCTGCCACGGTTGTGGGTGCAGGTGTGGGCCAGGGTGGGTGTCCCTGCTAGCTGTCCCTGCTAGGCCGCTCACCCCAGGTGCACTGCTGACACAACTCAGAGCTCGCCCACCCCACCCCTCCTGGAGATCATAGTCCCAGAGGGTCTGCACCCCTGCTTTCTCACACAAGGCTCTAAGTGGAAAGGAGAGCGTGAAGTTTGGAAGTCGAGGCTTGTACCTTAAAAGTATATGACTTTGGGCCCAGAAACTCCACTTGATGGTGTGTGTCCTAAAAAAATGAGATATTTATGCATGCGGTTGATGCCTTCAGGAAGATGGGAGTAAAAATTCAGAAATGGCCCACGGTCCAGAGCCAGGGTTCTTTGGAAATTCTGATGTGTGGACACAGAATGCAGAGGGAGAGGCTTGAGTGGCCAGCGCCCAGCCCTGGGGAAAGCAGGGTCAGGAGGCGCACACGCACGGGTGCACACGCTGTGCCAGAGCTTCTCAGCTGACCCTGGACAGAGCTGCACGGGGAGGGTCTACACCTGCGAACACGGATTGGGGCTGCGCACTGTTCTCCCAGAGAGGGGTGCCCGTCCCACGTCTGTCTGGGGATCTGCTGGGGGATCTGCTTCCTCACGTGGTCACCTGGGCTGCTGCTTCCCCAGCCGAAAACCTGCTGGTCTGAAGGTGACCAGCGCTGCCCGTAATGTTTCTTGTTTCTTGTTTCTATCTCTGTCTCTCTCTTTCTTTATTTCTTTTTCACTAATTTTAAGGGAAAGAGAGAGAGGGAGAAAAAGAATGCCAAGCAGGCTCCACCCTGTCATCACAGAGCCTGAAGTGGGTCTGGAACTCACGAACCATGAGATCGTGACCTGAGCTGAAACCAAGAGTCAGAGGCTTAACTGAGCCACCCAGGCACCTGTCCCCAGGGTTTCATTAGCCTGAGTCCTTCCGGGGACGTCCCGCGTCTCTGACACCTGCTCCCCATGGGGGTCGCCTCCCGCTGGACGTGCAGGTGTTTGGTCGTCATCCCAGTGAACGAATTGGCTTTGGAGCCTTTTCTGGCCCAGAGGCCTGGGAACCCTTTCTCTGGCCTGGGCTTGTGAGGACGGCTTTCCCCTCTGTGGGGCATCCGTCCCCATTCCTGCATTTCCCTGCTTCTCTTCGGGCCACAGGAGGACCAGCCGTGTCCTGTCTGGCGTCAGGCTGACGTGGCCCAGGACGAACTGGGTCTCCACTCCAAAATGGTGCCCATTTTCACCACAAAGGCCTCGTTTTGCACATCGAATCTTTAGCCATCTGGGATTTCAATATCAAATATAAAAACTTTTGTCTCAAAAATCACACACAAGAATTATTGTGTCCCATGTTAAAATATGTTTGCTGACAGAAGGTATCTTTTGCATGCCTTCATTTATAGGAAACATCCGGAGAAGGTACCGGAACAGAGAGAACGCAGATGAGGGGCTCCCAGGGCCGGGACAAGGGTTAGGGTCAAGGGACGAGTGGGGAGTGAGGGCTTCGGGGACGCGGTGTCCCTTGGGGACAGAGATCCTCTGCACAGTATCCTGTGGCTGGTCGCCCAGCGCTGTGGGTGCAGTCAGTGCTCAGGAGTCGTACGAAGTAAAATGTAAATGATTTAATGAAAATTAATGACTGTAAACAAAACGGGAAAAAAATAAAGAATTAAAAAAGAGATGAGGAAAGACATGAGGGGAAAAAGGAGGAGAGGCTCCTCTGGGGCGTGGAGGGCGGTGGAGGGAGCAGCGCAGGGCTCCGGGCTCAGGTCTTCTGGTCTCTATTCACTGATGGCACCCTTGCAGTGGCAGGAGGAGGGGGATTCACAGGGGCTGGGGTGGGAGGGGAAGGGGGAGGAGCCATCGCGGGAGGAGCAGCTGCGGGTGGAGGAGCAGCCACGGGAGGAGGAGCACCCGCAGGGGCAGCAGCAGGACCCGGCTGTCCGCCCTCTGGCGCCCCTGGTCCCTGCACAGCCCCAGGGTCACCTGCGGACAGCGGGGGCCCCGCGGGACTCGCTCCTGCCTGCGGAGTGTCCGGAGCCCCGGACGCTGCCGGGTCAGGCTCTGGAGCCGCACCGCCTTGGGCTCCTGCACCTGACTCTGCAGAAGCAAACAGCGATGGCAGGAGTGGGTGCACGTCCTCAGGGTGACAGGAGGCAGGGACCTCCCCCCCCCCGGTGCCAGCCTCTCCAGGAGCCTCTGCAGGGACGCGACCCCCCCAGAGCCTCCCAGAGAAGCCGCAGCCAGGACCCCACCCCGGGGTCTCCTCCCCCCTGCAGGCTCCTGGCCCCACCCCAGCCCCTGGGGACTCCTCCCTGGGCGGCCCTGCACCGACCGGGTCCCCACACCCACAGCCCCCACCCCAGCCTCTCCCCCCTCGGGCTCGGCCTCCGGGGCTCCTGGTCCTGAGCAAGGACGGGGGAAGCAGGACCCTGCAGAGGCGCCCCGCGGGGACGAAGGTCTCAGGCGATCCCCAGGCCCCGATGCTGGACACCTCCGTGCGGCTGCTGTCTCACCGAGTCCACGGTGGCCCTCCTGGGCGACAGGGCACACACCCACCTCCGCGTGGGGGGCGACTCGGGACTCCGCCAGCCGCCTCCTGATGTCGTCGGTTCTCTGTGAAGACAGGGACCCGCAGTGGGCCGGAGGCATCACAGCCCCGCCCCGCCCTCCTCAGTGTCCTTCCCCCTCCCCCTGCTGTCCCCACATCGGACAGAGACCTGCGTGTGCACAGTCCTGCCCCCCGCACACAGTGACATGCCCCTGTAGGGCTCGGGGTGACCCTGGGGACCAGGGGGCTCCCGGCACACCTGTCCCTCCAGCCAACCTTGACCTAGGCTGTGAGCATGACCCGCCCACCAGGCATCTGACCCCTCATCAGCCTGCCCCTGCTCACGTGGACCCTCCACCATGACCCCCCCCCCACATGCACACAGACACTCACACGCATGCTCACACACACACACGGGAGGGGATGTGGGACCACACAGGTGAGATCAGAGCAGTGTTGGGCGGGACTGGCTGGCTCTGGGTCTCCCTATGTTACCTCTAGGTCCCTCCTAGTTAGCGACCTGAGGCGTCATGTGTAAGACCTGCTCCAGGGTCTCCAATATCGGGAAAACTCTCCCTGAGGCCTTTCCTCAGACCACGTCCCCGGGACGCCGGGACACAGCATGAGAACAAGCTTCTTATCCAGGGTCTCCAACCAAGGTAGCTGAGTAGGGGACTTTCTCTCGAAAGTGGATGACCGTTATCCAGGTTCCAAATTATGTTACGGTCTGTGAACAGGGAAGCGAGGTCACTGCCGGGGTCCACTCACACAAGAGCTCCCCCTCCCAGGCTGCGGAGGCTCATCCTCCACCCCATGCCCTGTCCACACGGTTGTACCGACAGAGCCCCTCCCCCAGCCCCCAGGAGGCCTGGGTGCAGCCAGAACCGCAGCTTTGAGGGCACAGAGCTGCGTTGAGACCTGGGTTTTCCTCCTGAGCAGGGCTGTGACCCCGCACAAACCCCGTGCCTCTCAGGGCCAGTGCTTGAGTTCCCAAAGGAGCCAACCACACAGGCTTAAGGGACTGGCTGTGGCCTCCCTTGTGGTCAGTGACTGAGTTGGGCTGGGAGCCTTGGGACCTCAATGCCAGTGGCCAGAAAGACCAGGGCATTGGGGCACCTGGGAGGCTCAGTCGGTTAAGCATCCAACTTCTGCTCAGGCCATGATCTCCTGGACCGTGGGTTCGAGCCCTGCGTCGGTCTCTGTGCCGACAGCTCCTGGGCTCTACTTCAGATTCTTTGTCTCCCTCTGTACCCTCCCCCACTCTCTCTCTCCTCTCTCTCTCTCTCTCTCAAAAACAAGTACACATTAAAAAATTATTTTAAAGACCGGGGCATTGACAATACTCTGGCCACATCATCTCTCAAGGTGCTTGAAAAGCCAGCTCAAAGCTGAGGGACCATCCACTGAGGGTCAGTCCTGCGAGGAGAGAGGCCCAGAGACAGATCCTTCCAGATCGTACTTTCGGGATCTCCTTCCCTTCAGTTTCTTCCTGTCTTTTCCCCACTCCATTGTACTTCACCAAGGAGGGCCATCGAGGATCTATCCACTCTCCTCCTGGAGAATATTGGGATGTTTCCACTAGCGTCTGAATCAGGCTGTAATGATAGCGTGTGCAGCGGTCACGGGTGGAGGCATTTCTGCTGAATAAATTCCCCAGCCAGGAACCTGAGTCAAAATCCCTTTTGTAGGGGCGCCTGGGTGGCTTAGTCGGTTAAGCGTCTGACTTTCTTTTAAATTTTAAATTTTTAATGTTTTAATGTTTATTTTTGAAAGAATTGTGAGAGAGGAGCAGAGAGAGAGAGGGAAACACAGAATCCGAAGCAGGCTCCAGGCTCTGAGCTGTCAGCACAGGACCTGATGCAGAACTCAAACCCACGAACCACGAGATCATGACCTGAGCTGAAGTAGGATGCTTAACCGACTGAGCCCCCCAGACGCTCCCAGCCCCTCTTTCTGTACGTCCACAGGCGCACTAGCTCTGCAGTGGGAGTCCTGACTCAGATGTTGGGGTCATGGTTTCGCCCGGTGGCATATCTCTCCAAGCAACTTGACTCTTTGGCCTGAGGCTGCCCCCCTGCCCACGGGCACTGGCAGCCACAGCCCTCTGAATGTCTGAGGTTGACAAGTTAACTATGGGACAGGAATTGACAGTCCAAGTGCCACATTCGGTATTGACATTAATGGATTACAAGGGGCAATACTGGCCCACAAACACCAGGATGGTCAGATATCAGGGAACGCTATGTGAGAACTGGCATATTCACCGAGAAGTAGTGCGGACCTGTCGGGCTGGGCCAGCCAGACCATGGCCGCATTCAGGTCACTATGAGTGTCCTGCAGCCGACCAGACTGGGAAGCCTGATCGCTCAGGATCAGCCCCTCCAAGGCCCCAGCCCTGAGTATTTCACTGACGGTAGCAGTTTTGTAAAAAGGGGAAAGCATCTTGCAAGTTATTCCGTGGTGACCCTGAACTCTGTCATTGAAGCCAGGCCCCTGCCGAAGGGAACCTTGGCACAGAAGGCAGAGCTAATTGCTCTAACGCGAGCCCTCCAGCTGGCGGCAGGGGTACGTGTTATTATATCCACAGACTCCAAATATGCCTTTACCACTCTCTGTACATGGGGCCTTATATGAAGAAAAGGGTCTAATAACCATTTGGATGTAAAATATGGTAAGGAAATCCTTGAACTCTTAGACGCCGTGTGGGCCCCTAAAAGTGTGACAGCGATGCATTGCTGGGGACATCAAAGTGGGGACCCCATGGCTGCAGGGAAACCGAAAGGCTGACCAAGAGGCAAAGTGAGCAGCTTCCAAAGGAGCAACGAAACCAGCAGCCTTAACCGCCGCACCGGCCCCTACCCAGGGGCAGAAGGAGCCCCTCATCACCCGCACCACGCAAGTACTTGGCCTAAGGCTGAGGGTGGGGACTGCCTGGCGGGGGGAGGGTGGAAATCTGAAGACAGATGCGTGGCAATTCCTGAGACGCTGGCTCCAGCCTTTGTTGAGCAGTTCTGCCAGGAAACACATTGGCCAGACAGCCCTTGAGACGAGGTGCAGCCGGTATTTCTACCTCCCCTGGCTCTCCAGCATGGCCCGGGCGGTGTGTGAGCAAGGTGAGACCTACGCCCGAAACAACCCGCATCAGGGGCCCAAGGCCGCCCCTGGGGAGCAGAGAGTCGGGGGAGCCCCATTAAACTGCAACAGTGGACTGCACGGAGCTCCCCGGGCTCGGGGCTGTGAGTATCTGTTGGTCTCTGTATGAGCTTTCTCAGGCTGGGTGGAAGCTTTCCCTACACGGACAGAAAAGGCACATGAAGTGGTCCCACTTTCCTCAAGGAAATTATCCCACGATTTGGGATCCCTGTCACTATGGGTTCAGATTGTGGGCCACTGTTCGTGGCTGAGGTGGTGCAGCTGGTGGCAGAAGAGCTAAAGATCTCCTGGAGTCACACACGGCATCCCGACCCCAGACCTCGGTATGAACAGAATGACAAGAACCTTGAAGCTACAATGAAGTGAACTGTGCCAGGAGACCCACCTGCACTGGGACCGGGTGCTGCCAGTAGCCTTGTTAAGAATCACATGCAGCCAGGGGGCCTGGGCGGCTCAGTCGGGCGTCCGAGTTCGGCTCAGGTCATGATCTCACAGTTCGTGGTTCGAGCCCCGCGTCGGGCTCTGTGCTGACAGCTCAGAGCCTGGAGGCTGTTTCAGATTCTGTATCTCCCTCTCTCTCTGACTCTCCCCTGCTCATGCTGTCTGTCTCTCTCAGAAAAAAAAAAAAAAAATCAGGTGCAGCCCCAATAAGCAAACACGGCTTTCCCCTTATGAAATTCTTTTTGGGTGCCCTCCCCCAATTGTTAAGGGGATAAGGGGAGATTGAAACGAGGTCGGCAATCTGACCCTAAGGCAGCAGATGCAGGCTCTGGGCTCTACTCTAGCCACCCTACACCGATGGGTTAAAGAGCGATTGCCTGTGAGTCTGACCACAGATGCTCACTCCTTTCAGCCAGGAGATGCTGTGTGGGTAAAAGAGTGGAATGTCCAATCACTCAAACCCCCTTGGAGGGGCCCATTCCCTGTCATTTTGTCCACTCCCACTGCAGTAAGAGTAGCCGAGGTGGGTCCCGGGATTCACCACAGCAGAGTGAAGCCGCATCTGGGGACTGGGAGTGCGTTCCTGATCGTCCACGCCGTGGGAGCTGAGCACAGGGAAGCTGCGAGCTGCCACGGGAGACCTCAGCCCTGCATCAGGGAGCTGACTCATCTATGCACGGCACAAGCTGGAGGAATCGCCATTCCACGGAAATACATAGACCGTCCTTACTTCCTACATCTGCCTCTTACTCTAACGCACGGTCACCCCTCGTCTCTCACTGATCTTGCAATTTTTGCCTTACTTCTTGCTACTACCTTGGCGGAGGTCGCCCCAGCCAGCTGGAAATGTGGCGAGAGGTTTCTGGTAGCCCTCACTTTTCTCTTGTGGGTAGGATGCTCTGTTGGTATTGGTTGTGTTTAATTTGGTCTCCGTTTGTAAACCTGAATCTCTCATCATGTGATCCATGTATTCGCATAACCGGGTCAGGCCAAGGAGCCACCTGGACCCTACTGTGCCCCATCCACTTCTCATGCCAGGGAAAGGTCCGGGAGACATGCGTACACAATTAGACCACCTATCCCATCAGTCAGTGGGGGAGCCAATACACTTGCTTTGACCCATGATACTCCCCAAATGAAGATTGGTTAGAAGTCCAATCCTACCAGGAAGAGGGGGACTTGATCAGCCGGACACGAATCACAAACCCCAAGCATCGGGCGTCAGTACTGTTTGATGTGTGTACGGTTATAGATCCAGGCCCAGAAACATCTGTCATACGGAAAAAGTGGGCACCTGTCAGGGAGGGCCCGAGGACTCTTGATATACCATGTGGAGGCCTAGATTGGGAGCGAAAATACCAGCTCAATGACAAACACCTGTATGAGGAAATGGTCTATGTGCCTCCACACCTGAGTTTCTATGTCCCAGTTGGAGCTGTGCTTCATGGGCCACTTGGAAGAAACGAG
>JAESUZ010001042.1:0-10624 GCA_017311185.1 Proteles cristata cristata
AGGCATGTAACTCCCAGGATAATTATACTGCATTAAGCTTAAATTCCCAAATCATCTATAAAGAAATAGGACTCAAAAAGCATTCTATATAAAGAAGATCTAACAATTTTTCTATCATAAATAGGTTACAATGATATGAATGTAATAAAAACCCAACCCAATAAGGCTTTAAGAAATATAAAGTTTCATTTGTTAATATAACCAGAAGTTGAGAGGTAGAGGGAGAGGGCCACTTTGGGTGTGTCATAAGTGGGATTTATCCTTGGTTTCCCTATAATTCTCTCAGGAATGCCCTCTGCCATGGGTCACCTTCATTCCCTAAAGAAAGGAGTTCCCCAATAAAGTTCAGCCTTAATTCCCGAACTAATCACGGACAAGGAGACTGGGACTACTGTGAACAGTTTAGACCAATCAGAGTCCAACCTTGGAATGAGACTGTATTTCTAAAGCCACCTCACTGCTACATGGTAGGAAGGGGAGTAAACTGAAGGTTGGACTGTGCATCGCAAATGCCCACTACAGTAAGGCAAAAACACAGCAAGACTGGGAAAGGGGCATTGTGACAAACTATTGAGTGTCTATGATGTGCAGACACTTTTTGTACCTTATTTTCTTGAGTCTTTACAATAACATGAGATGGGTCTCATTAACATTTTAGCAACAAGGACACAAAGATTCAAGACTAAGTAACTCAGAGGGGGGGCAAGATGGCGGAGAAGTAAGGAGCTCCGTACTTGCACTCGCGCCCATACATCACACAGAAAAGATCTGAAGCCATTGGAAACCATACAAAACCTGAGAAACTGGGAGAAAAAGGACGCAGAATCCACTGAGAAAGCCTTCTAACCGGGCTCAGGCTACGCGGACCCGGCAGGCAAGCCCCCGCGCATGCGCACCAGCCCGACCCAGAGAAGGAAGCAGCGATCCTGACTCCGCCCCCAGAGCTCAGCAGGGAGCCTGGAATAGCCCAAGGGGGTTGTCTGGGAAGCTGTGACTAAGGCAACTTCAGCGGGGCGCGGGCTGGGATTTGGAGATTGGAACTGGCCTGGGTTGAAGAGTGCAACCAACTTCGGCTGCGTCCCCGGAACGGGGAGTTGACACGCCAAAAAAAAAAAAGCGAGCTGCAGCGCGGGGTTCAAGAAGGGACTGGAGCACCGTCACTCTCCTCCCCACAATCGCCAAGGCAGAACCCCCGCCTGACGCATCGGATCACGCCACGCCCATCCCTGCCTGAGAGGTGCCCTCCTCCCTTTTTTTTTTTCTTTTTCCCTTTTTTTTTCTTCTTTCTTTTTTTTTCCCCTTTCTTTTCTTTTTTTTTCTTCTTCTTCTCTTTTCTCGCTTTTTTCCCCAAAACACTGACCTGATTAACTCTGGTCGCCAGCTTGCTTAAACAATCACAACAAGTCCATTCTGTAAATGTAAATTCTACACCTACCGACTTTTCAGCTATTTCTCTCGGGAGTAATTAGACTATATAGTTTCTCTGGATAATTCCAGCATCCTTCTCTCACCTATCCAACCACATTCTACCCTTTACCTCTTTGAAAAAAGTTTCTTATCCCTTCTGCCTGTTCATTCTATTTCCAAATCGGCCTTGTCTCGCCCTGCCTTCTCTCTTTTTCTCTATGCTCTTCAACCAGCACTGCATACACACGGCTATTTAACTGTAGCTGAGAAATCCAGGTATATGCTTTAAACCGTTCTTTGTCCATCGGTTTTCTTCTTCTTTCCTTTTCTTTTCCCCCTTTTGACCCTTTTATGTATTTTATGCTCCCTATTCGCCCTCCCTCCTCCGTCTTTTCTATTAACTTTTTCGTTTTCTCTCTCACTTTGCATGTTAGTTGAATCAGCCTGTGCGTTTGTGTGCTCCTGCTCCCTGTGTGTTTGTCTGTCTGTTTTCTTTTCCAGGGCTACCTCAAGAAACAAGCTAGAGTACACAAGGTGAAGAGTCCCAAATATCACTACGAATAGGAAAATAAAAAAACTAAGGTCCCAACAAGAGAGACCGAGGGATACCATTAAAAAAACAATCTCTGAAAGGATAGGCCCTGGAAAGTCAAAGAGTTTCTTGGATATAGCAGTGCTCATAGAAACAGAGAGCATAACAGGTCTTTAAAACCAACAAGAGCCGGAAAGCTAACTAAAATGACGAAACGAAAGAGCTCTCCTCCAAAGAAACTCCAAGAAGAAATGACAGCTAATGAACTGCTCAAAACAGATAGCAGCAGCATAAGTGAACAAGATTTTAGAATAATAATGGTGAAATTAATAGCAGGGCTTGAAAAAAACATAGGGGACATCAAAGAAACTATGGCTACAGACAGAATGGAAAATAAAAATAGGCATGAAGAATTAAAAAATGCGATAAATGAGATCCATAATAAATTAGAGGCCTCCAATGCACGGCTTGAAGAGGCAGAAAGGAGAATAAGTGATTTAGAAGACACCATTATAGAAAAACAAGAAGCTGACAAAAAAAGAGACAAACTGATCCAGGAACAGGAAAGAAGAATTCGAGAGCTCAGCGACACAGTCAAACGCAACAATATCCGTATCATAGGAATCCCAGAAGAGGAAGAGAGAGGGAAAGGTGCTGAAGGAGTCCTGGAACAAATTATAGCAGAGAACTTCCCCGACCTGGGGAAGGAAGTCAATGTGGAAATACAAGAGGCTCAGAGGACTCCTCTCAGACGTAACTTGAATCGATCTTCTGCACGACATATCATCATAAAAATGGCAAAATACAAGGACAAAGAGAATTTTGAAAGCAGCTAGGGAGAAAAGGGCCCTCACATACAAAGGGAAACCCATCAGAGTGGTGACAGACCTATCTACTGAAACGTGGCAGGCCAGAAAGGAATGGCAAGAGATCTTCAATGTGATGAACAGTAAAAATATGCAACCAAGAATCCTCTATCCAGCAAGCCTGTCATTCAAAATAGAAGGAGAGATAAAAGTCTTTCCAAACAAACAGAAATTGAAAGAATTTGTCACCATGAAGCCAGCCCTACAAGAAATTCTGAGGGGGGTGCTCTGAAGGAAAGGTTGCAAGGAACAAAGATTCCAGAGACACCACCACAAACATGAACCCTACAAAAGATACAAAGACTCTAAACCCACATATTTCAATAATAACACTGAATGTAAATGGGCTGAATGCTCCAATCAAAAGACATAGGGTAGCAGAATGGATTAAAAAACAAAATCCATCTATATGCTGTCTACAAGAAACTCCTTTTAGACGGGAAGATACCTTCAGATTAAAAGTAAGGGGATGGAGAAATATATATCATGCTACAGGAAATCAAAGAAAGCCAGAGTAGCGATAATTATATCAGACAAACAGGACTTTAAATTAAAGACAATCACAAGAGATGAAGAAGGGCACTACATAATAATTACAGGGTCCATCCATCAGGAAGAACTAACAATCATAAATGTCTACGCACCGAATATGAGAGCACCTAAATATCTAAAACAATTAATCACAAACAGAAACAAGCTTATAGATAAGAATGTGCTAATAGCAGGGGACTTTAATACTCCGCTTACAGCAATGGATAGGTCAACCAGACAGAAAACCACTAAAGAAATAATGGACTTGAAAGATACATTGGACCAGATGTACCTGACGGATATATTTAGAACTTTACATCCTGAGGCCAGGGAATTTACTTTCTTCTCAAGTGCACATGGCACATTCTCCAAGATAGATCACATACTGGGACATAAAGCAGCCCTCAAGAAATATAAAAGAATAGAGATCATACCATGCACACTGTCAGATCACAATGCTTTGAAACTTGAAATCCATTACAGGAAGAAGTCTGGAAAACTTCCAACAACATGGAGGTTAAAGAACACCCTTCTAAAGAATGAATGGGCCAATCAGGCAATTAGAGATGAAATTTAAAAATATATGGAAACAAATGAAAATGAAAACACAACAATTCAAAATCTATGGGATGCGGCAAAGACAGTCCTAAGAGGAAAGTACATTGCCCTCCAGGCCTATTTCAAGAGATTAGAAAAGCGCAAGTCCAAAATCTAACAGCTCACCTAAAGGAACTAGAGGCAGAGCAACAAGAACGCCCTAAACCCAGTAGGAGAAATAGTAAAAATTAGAGCAGAAATAAACAACATAGAGACCAAAGAAACAATTGAACAGATCAATGAAACCAAGAGTTGGTTTTTTGAAAAGGTAAACAAAATTGACAAACCTCTAGCCAGACTTATCCAAAAGAAAAGAGAGCACCCAAATAGACAAAATTATGAATGAAAATGGACTTATTACAACCAACCCCTCAGAAATACAAGCAATTATCAGGGAATACTATGAAAAATTATATGCCAACAAATTGGACAACTTAAAAGAAATGGACAAATTCCTAAACACACACTCACTACCAAAATTCACAGGGGAAGAAATAGAAAACCTGAACAGACCCATAACGAGTGAAGAAGTTGAATCAGTGATCAAAAATCTCCCAACAAATAAGAGCCCTGGACCTGATGGCTTCCCTGGGGAATTCTACCAGACATTTAAAACAGAATTAATCCCAATTCTTCTCAAGTTATTCCAAAAAATAGAAAGCGAAAGAAAACTCCCGGACTCATTTTATGAAGCCAACATCACACTGATTCCCAAGCCAGACAGAGATCCAGCAAAAAAAAGAGAACTACAGGCCAATATCCTTGATGAATACGGATGCAAAAATTCTCAACAAGATCCTTGCAAATCGAATCCAGCAGCATATAAAAAGAATCATCCACCAAGATCAAGTGGGATTCATTCCTGGGTTACAAGGGCTGGTTCAATATTTGCAAATCAATCAATGTGATACATCATATCAATAAAAGAAAAGATAAAAACCATATGATCCTGTCAATAGATGCAGAAAAAGCATTTGACAAAATACAGCATCCCTTCTTAATAAAGACTCTCGAGACAGTGGGATAGAAGGAACCTACTTAAACATCATCAAAGCCATCTATGAGAAGCCTTCAGCTAACATCATCCTCAACGGGGAAAAACTCAGGGCTTTCCCCCTGAGATCAGGAACACGACAGGGATGCCCACTCTCACCACTGCTGTTTAACATAGTGCTGGAAGTCCTAGCATCAGCCATCAGACAACGAAAGAAAATCAAAGGCATCAGAATTGGCAAAGAGGAAGTCAAACTTTCACTCTTCGCAGATGACATGATACTGTACATAGAAAACCCGACAGACTCCACCAGAAGCCTCCTAGAACTGATCCAAAAATTCAGCCAAGTTGCAGGGTACAAAATCAGCGTACAGAAATCAGTTGCATTTTTTACACCAACAATGAAGCAACAGAAAGAGAAATCCAGAAACTGCTCCCATTCACAACTGCACAAAAAAACATAAAATACTTACCGGAGGGTTAAACTGTTAACCAAAGGATACAAAGTCTGTATGATGAAAACTATAGAAAACTTGTAAGAAGGAAATTGGAAGAAGACACAAAGAAATGGAAAAACATTCCATGCTCATGGATAGGAAGAATAAATATAGTTAAGATGTCATTACTACTAAGGCACTCTACACATTCAATGCAATTCCAATCAAAATTGCACCAGCATACTTTCTCAAAACTAAGAACAACTATCAAAAATTTGTATGGAACCACAAAAGACCCCGAATAGCCAAAATAATACTGAAAAATAAAACCAAAACGGGAGGGATCACCATCCCAGACTTTAGCCTCTACTACAAAGCTGTCATCATCAAGACAGTATGGTATTGGCACAAAAACAGACACAGACCAATGGAACAGAATTGAGAACTCAGAAGTGGACCCAAAAGTATACAGCCAGCTAATCTTTGACAAAGCAGGAAAGAATATCCAATGGAAAAAAAGACAGCCTTTTTAACAGATGGTGTTGGGAGAACTGGACAGCAACATGCAGAGGAATGAAACTAGATCATTTTCTCACACCATGCAAAAAATAAATTCAAAATGGATAAAGGACCTGAACGTGAGACAGGAAACCATCAACACCCTAGAGGAGAAAGCAGGAAACAACCTCCTTGACCTCCACACAGCAACTTCTTACTTGACACATCCCCAAAAGCAAGGGAATTAGAGCAAAAATAAACTGTTGGGACCTCCTCCAAGATTAAAGCTGCTGTAGGAAACAACCCAGAAGAATTAATAGGCAACCAACGGAATGGGAAAAGATAGTTGCAAATGACATATCAGATAAAGGGTTAATATCCAGAATCTATAAGGAACTCACAAAACTTCACACCCGAAAAACAAACAACCCAGTGGAGAAATGGGCAGAAGATATGAACAGACACTTCTCCAAAGGGGACATCCAGATGGCCAACAGACACAGGAAACGATGCTCAGCATCACTCCTCATCAGGGAAATACAAATCAAAACCACACTGAGATACCACCTCACGCCAGTCAGAGTGGCTAAAATGAGCAAATCAGATGACTCTAGATGCTGACGAGGATGTGGAGAAACGGGCACCCTCCTACACTGTTGGTGGGAATGTAAACTGGTGCAGCCCCTCTGGAAGGCAGTGTGGAGGTTCCTCAAAAAATTAGCAATAGAACTCCCTAGGACCCAGCAATAGCACTGCTACGAATTTACCCAAGGGATACAGAAATGCTGATGCATAGGAGCACATGTACCCCAATGTTCATAGCAGCACTCTCCACAATAGCTAAAACCTGGAAAGAGCCTAGTGTCCATCAACAGATGAATGGATCAAGAAGATGTGGTTTATCTATACCATGGAATACTCCATGGCAATGAGAAACAATGAAATCAGGCCATGTGTAGCAACATGGATGGACCTTGAGGGTGTTATGCTGAGCAGGGAAATAAGTCAGGCAGAGAAAGACAAATATCATATGTGTGCACGTATAGGAGGATTAGGGAGGAGCAACAGAGGACCAAGGGGGAGAAGAAGGGCGGAAATGGTGGGGAAAGGGGAGAGGCAAACCATAGAGACTCTTGAATGCTGACAAAAACTGAGGACTGGTGGATGTGGGGGAGGAGGGGTGGGCATGGAGGAGGGCACTTGTGGGGATGAGCACTGGGTGTTATGTGAACTAATTGCGGTGATAAGCATTTATTGAAAAAAAAAATTCAATTACTCAATATGGGCTCAAAATAGTAACACAGGTGCCTCTCACAACACAGAAGAATCTGAATGTGCAGAAACACAAGTGAAATTTTATTGGTGGCACATTACTGCTGTCACTCTAGAATATAAAGATCCTTGATTACGTCATCACATGGTTTTAGCTGTTCTTTCCCTCCAACAATGACCACATTACGGACATTCTGCCTGTGCCCAGGGTCACCATTATGTCTCTAATTCACTCTTGCCATTGTGGGGAAGGAAAATGTCTTATGATTCTAGTATTAAAATCTTCGATATTAGAATTCTTTTTTTTTTTTTTCAGATTTCATAGCAAATCCTTTTCACCCTTTTTTATTGTGAAATTTAACACACATACAGCAAAGTGCAGAAAACATCAACATACACCTCAGTGGATTGCCACATACATCATTAGCACCCCAACTGTCTGCTTAGGCCCCTTTCCTCTAGCCCGAAGAGAACTATTATTTCGACTTCTAAACTATGCACATGTGTCTTCTGGGTATGCACCTAGGAGTGGAACTGCTCATCATAGTGTACACACATCAACTATAAAACATAATCCCAATCTGTTTCGTCAGGTTCCTAAGTGATGTTACTAACTTTAGCAACAGCTGTAGTAACAGTTCCTACTGTTCCTGACAAATACTTGCCCTTGACAGTGTTTTTAATACTACGCATTCTGGTGGGTATGTAGTGGTATCTGCGTTTTTTTTAAATTTGTATTTCTCTGACTGATAATACGGTTGAACACCTCTCATTCAAGTTTATTTGTCATTCTGGATATCCTATTTTTGTGCATGGACTGTTCAAATCTACTGCTCATTTTTATACTGGGTTCCTTATCTTTTCAATGACTTTTAAAAGTTCTTTATAAATTTTGCTTATCCTCATCTCCTTTAAATTATATAAATGTTTTTCTCTCTTTTTCTATTTTCTGAAATAGGTTGGGTTACCCAGACAGACTCCAACAGAGTCTAGCAGGCAAAATATGTACTAACGAGTCCCCCATTAAGTCACTCAATAACTATAGAAGCAAAAAGCCAGAATCAGGGCTGGACAGAGGAGTCAATCTGTAATCAAGGACCAACGAAAGGCTCATGGAAGCCTCCACAAAGTTTTAGAGTGAGAACAGCCTTTTAGAGCCGTCACAAGTTTGGTGAAGACAGCCAGACCTTTATATTCCTGAGCCCATCACTCACTGGCTACGGCCCCTCCGGGCCCTCCCAGAAAGAGGCGTGGTCATGGGTGAGGCGGGTCTCCAGAGCCAAGGGGATTCCTGGAGGAGCTGGAGGCAGCTGTGTGGCTGCCAACACTCCCCACAGGCGAGGCCACGAGGTCTTCACTGAAGAGGAATCTAAATGACACATGAGAATGTCCGCCGTACTCTCTTCATGGTGTTTTTGAGAAACACAAGTTCTTAATATTAGGGAAGTCCAACTTACTACTCAGTGCCTAGACGGCTATGCAGCCATGCACTACATTAAGTACATTTTATTCCCTCTCCAAAACTCGTTCCAAAACTAAACCCAAGAAGATGTTGTCCCATGTTTTTTTTTTTCATATTGTAGCATATAATCTACCTGGAAATTGGACTTTTGTGCAGAGTGTGAATCATGTTTCGTTTCTCCACACTGATTTCTAACTTTTCTCAGAATCAATATATCGGATAAATAGAACTGAATTGGTCACAGTCAACCAGGAGAAACCCAGGGGCCTTATGAATACCTCCGCAGAGATAGGAGACAAGGACAGGGAGGAAATATTAAGTAGGGCAGATTCTATTTGAGGTCCCTCCTCATGTTTAACTGGGAAGCACTAATACTTTCCTATAAACCAATTGGAGATATTTTACTTCTAAGGATTAAATTGAAAGATAAATGTAAAATGATTGGAATATCCTAGTAACTGAGATGGTAGCTATCTATTATTCTGCAGCTAGGGTTGGCCCTACACATGGCTGTTCACAAGGCGTTCTTTATCACATGCTCATCTCAGTAGAACATTTTTCACGTTTTTATTTTTCTATATAGTAAAAGGTCATCATTCTCCTCTTCTATCTTACTTCTCCCATGCCCTGTACACTCAGATAAGACTTGACCAGTAGCCAGAGCAACATTCCTGACAGGATGTTACAACACCTGTTCAAAAGCAGATGAACTGTGTGCTACCGTTTCCAGGAGCAGACAAATGGCAATTCACTGATTCCAGAATGGAATATGTCCAGCATAATTTCTACCATCACGTTTGCCAACCTTCAAACATTTTGCAAAATACATTCTAAGTAGGCCAGTAACGCAAATAATTTATGAAGAATCTGTGCTCCAAACACACACAGGCACATGAGGAAAGAGCAGTCTCAGCTCCACTGCATTCTCTTGCACTAGAGTAACACTTAAGATGTACTGTCTACAGCATCACTCAGGACACCTCCCTGATCCAGGAGACCCAACCGTTCCTCTACTTCCAATAGCCTCACAGCTGATGCTTTGATCAGCACTGTTTTTCAAAGAAAAAAAAAAAACAAAAAAAGTATGATGCATCAGAGAGTCTATGTTCAACAGCAAGTAACAACAACAACAAACACTGGTTTGTACCACTTTGACATTCGTTTACTAACAAGCAGCTGTGAAGCCAGCTTCACAGAGTCATTAAAGACCCAGCTCCTTTCTGTTTAGACTCAGGTGGCTGTTAATCCTTCAGACTGAATGTCTTTCAAAGTCAACATTAAAACCTCTCTTTGTTTGACTCTATTTTTAATCAGAGGTCGACATCTGTCCCCAGCCCCGACCCAGGAGACATGCTCCTGCATTTCACTGTCCCAGGACACATGCTTGCCCTAAATTCAGTCACTGGCAAAGTGGAAAACAACTGTCAGAAGTGGCTTCAACCTATCACAGTTATGATTTACCACTTCATACCAAGCACAGGACTCCTCAAACAATTCTGGGGTTCTAAAAGCAAGCATGGAAGGCTGATCACTGTCGAGTGGACAGCAAAATGTGTCTGCCACAAATACCTGACTATAGAAGAAAATGTAAAAGCCTAGAAAGAAAAAAAAATCTAAAGTCAAAGTGTGATTGTCATTGGATGACAGGACTCGTGTGTGTGTGTGTGTGTGTGTGTGTGTGTGTGTGTGTGTGTGTGTGTATGTGTAGGAATAGGAAAGGTGATTCATCTTTTTCTCTCAACAGTCATATTTATAATTTTCTTAGTGATTGTGTGTTGTTTTTATCATCAAAGATTTCTTCCCTGTCATTAAAGACACTTCCCTGGGGGCGCCTAGGTGGCTTAGTCGGTTAAGCGTCCGACTTTCGCTTGGGTCATGATCTCGCGGTTCGTGGGTTCGAGCCCCGCGTCGGGCTCTGTGCTGACTGCCAGCTCAGAGCCTGGAGCCTGTTTCAGTTTGTGACTCCCTCTCTCTCTGACCCTCCCCTGCTCACGCTGTCTCTCTCTCTCTCTCTCTCCTAGAAATAAA
>JAESUZ010001043.1:0-13754 GCA_017311185.1 Proteles cristata cristata
CGCCGTCCGGTGGGAGGGGCCGTGGGGAGGGCGCCGTCCCGTGGGAGGGGCCGTGGGGAGGGCGCCGTCCAGCGGAGAATGCACGTGTTGGTCACGAAAGCTCTGGCATTTAGTGAGGCGCGTCTTGTGTTTAGGCGGCACGTGTTCCTGCCGTGTCACTGACCTTGTGCCCACCACCTGTAGGGCTCCTCTGGGCGAGGCTGGGGGAGGGGTGTCCCACCCACGGGCTTCCCGGGGACATCTTCCGTCGGTAACTGATTGCATGTCACGTGTGACCATGGGTTACCATCCACCCACGACAGAACTCGCGTTGCCGACGGGGTGACGGGGGTCGTCTGAACCACCGCACTCTGCACTCTGGCGTGCAACCCATCGACTCTGACGCCCCCAAGGCCTTGGACAACCCGAGACAAAGCCCAGTAAATGACAAGCCTCAGGCGAACCGGGGCTGCCATTCTCTTTTGTCCGGCTTGACAAAGGTCTACCAATTGTTTAATTAGCTGTTAACAGGTAACAACTTTCTTGCTGTCCTTGAACCCCGGGAAGTCTGGTCACCCCTGCCTCGCTTCCAGCGTGAAGCCGGCCCTTTGCACCGCGCAGGCTCCTTCAGTCCACCCTGCGCAGCCCCCGCTCTGCCCCACAGTGTCCCCAGCAGGGACCTGGCCTGCGTCAGGTGTTTTGAGGGCCCCTGAGCGTGCAGGTCAGGCTGACACACTCGTTGTGTCATTTTTAATGCTGTGACACAGTTTCTTGCACTAACCTGAAGAAATAAGCAAACCCGAATTATCCAGTGACTTTCCACCAGCAAAAGAGATTGAGAAGAAAACTTGCACCAAGGGTATAAACTACTTTACACAATCACAGTAATCTCTCGCGTGCTCAAGAAGTAAAATCCAGGGGCGCCTGAGTGGCTTAGTCGGTTAAGCGTCCGACTTTCGCTTAGGTCATGATCTCGCGGTTCGTGGGTTCGTGCCACGCGTCGGGCTCTGTGCTGACTGCCAGCTCAGAGCCTGGAGCCTGTTTCAGTCTGTGACTCCCTCTTTCTCTGACCCTCCCCCTGCTCACGCTGTCTCTCTCTCTCCTAGAAATAAATAAAAATATTTAAAAAAAAAAAAAAAGAAGTAAAATCCAGTCGGGTGGCCTGCAGAAGACGGGAAGCTAGGAAGCCAGAGGGGACCCGGGTCTCCCATCCAAACTTTAGTCTCCTCCCCTGTGGAAGGAAAGGGCTAGACTATAAAAGTTCTGAGTTTGTTTCCAGATTTAAAAAATATATATATATACTATGACTCTCTAAATCAAGGGTCAGCAAACCTTTTCTTTTTTTTTTTTTTTGACATTTTTTTTTACAAATGGTTTATTGTCAAATTAGTTTCCACATAACACCCAGTGCTCATCCCCACTAGTGTCCTCCTCCATGCCCATCCCTCCTCCCCCCACATCCATCAGTCCTCAGTTTTTGTCAGCATTCAAGAGTCTCTCATGGTTTGCTTCTCTCCCTCTCCCCCACCATTTTCCCCTTCTTCTCCCCCTTGGTCCTCTGTTAAGCTCCTCCTAATCCTCCTATACGTGCAAACATGATATTTGTCCTTCTCTGCCTGACTTATTTCGCTCAGCATAACGCCCTCAAGGTCCATCCATGTGGCTACACAGGCCAGATTTCATTCTTTCTCATTGCCATGTAGTATTCCATGGTATAGATAAACCACATCTTCTTGATCCATTCGTCCGTTGATGGACACTTAGGCTCTTTCCATGTTTTCGCTATTGTGGAGAGTTCAGCAAACCTTTTCTATAAAGAACGGGAGAATAAATATTTGCGTCTTTGCAAGCAATACGGCGTCTGTCACAACTGCTCAATTCTGACATCAGAGCAAGAAGACGCCATAGATAGTACACGAAGGAACAGACATGGCTGTGTTCAGATAAGACTTTATTTACAAACACGGGAGACCTTCTGGATTTGGCCCTCGGGCCGTACTCTGTGGACCCCTGCTCTGAATTGCCCGAATTTACAACTCATAAAATAGCATAAAGCTATATACACATATTGTTCCAATGTCAGATTCCCGGTTTTGATATTGACCTACGGTTTTGTAAAATGTAACCCTGGGGAAACTGAGTAAAAGGTACAGGGGACCTTCCTGTATTGTTTCTGCAACTTCCTGTCTGTTTATAATTATTTCACAACGAAAAAGTTTTTTAAAAAGTGGTCTATATGGGGAAACTCAATTAACCACATTTTAAATTTTAGCTTTTGAGAATTTAGATCATCAGGACACACTTTCCGCTTAGCGAACAATAGTTACTTAGAACTTCCTTGTTTATGCTGAGCCCGGGCCCAAACCTCTGAGAAAATACATCGTAAAGAATGGGACAGCGGCCCCTCCTTCCCGAGCTTTCCCAGATGGATTGATGGGTCCTCCTTCCTGGTGATGCTCTAGGGACCTGGGGGTGGGGGTAGTGCCACTACCCGTCTAGACAGAGGTCTCCAGCCACATCTCCACCCAGGTGTCCTGTTTCCTGTCTGTCACCTCATGGCCACCGACACACCCACTCAACAGAGGACCTTTTGAAAACTAAGCCCTGCCCTCCGTTAAGTAAGTGCCACGTGCGGGAGGGGCTGCAGGACCCCAGAGCAGCAGGGACGTGGTCAGAAGGAGGAGGCACCCTCACAGGCAGGTGCGCGCGGGTGCACGGAGGCTGCGGGTGCACGGAGGCTGCAGGGGGAGGGGCTGGGGGGGCAGGGGTGCCAGAGGGGGTTTTTGACCCTGACTCCTTCGTCCGGGGCCTACAGTCCATACAACCAGCTCTTACTTGCTTTCTGGATTGTTCATCTCACTAATCAGCCCCTTCTCGGCAGCATTTTATTTGCGCTGCTCTCCATCCAGAGGCAGAGAGTTGAATGATCCTGCCCAATTCGGGCTGTACATGGAATGTTCTGGGGGCTACTTGATTGTCCTAAGAACAGACGCAGCTGGCTTGTGGCCACAGAGTGTCCCTCGACAACACAGGATGGCTCTTTCCTGCAGAGCTGGCAGGCCCCTGCCTGGCTCACCCCCTGATACATATCCCCCCCACACACATCACACACACACCACACACATACCACACCACTATATATACACACATATCACACACACACACACACACACACCATACACCATACACCATACATATCCCTGCACACACACACACCACAGCTCACACACACTGCACATCATATGTATCCACACACACACATACACACACCACACAAAGCCCCACACACACACCACACACACACTGCACCACTATATATACACACATATCACACACACACACACACCACTATCATACACTCATACACACACACACACACCACACACACTGCACCACTATATATACACACATATCACACACACGCACACCATACACCATACATATCCCTGCACACACACACACACCACAGCTCACACACACTGCACATCATAATATGTATCCACACACACATACATTACTACTCACACAAAGCTCCCCTTACACACACCACACACACACTGCACCACTATATATACACACATATCACACACACACACACCACTATTATACACTATACACACACACACACACACCACACACACTTAGGCCCACCACTATATATACACACATATCACACACACACACACACACTGTTTATCACACTCATACACACACACACACACACACACCACACACTGCACCACTATATACACACATATCACACACACACACACCATACACCATACATATCCGTATACACAAAATACTACAGTTTCACACATACTCGTACATCATATTATATCTATACACACACACATACACACACTACACAAAGCTCCCACACACATTACTCATACACACTGTAATAATTATATATACACACATATTTGCCATACAAATATTACCACTATCATATTACTCTTATACATACACATTAATATTACTCACACACATACTGTAATTACTATATATATTAATAATATATTACATAATAATATTAATATTAATACACCATTATTATATACTTATATACATACACATACATTACACATATAGGGAGTTTTTTTTGAAGCAGGTACCCACCCAGCATGGGCTGGGTGACCTTGCCGTGGGGACTGTCCTGGGCACCGCAGGATGCTGGCTCCGTCCTGCCTCCACCTTCCAGATAGTGGTAGCAAAACCCACGCGTGTGCGACCCCCACAGTGTCTGCAGCCGCTGCCAGCTAGCCTCTGTTGCGGGGACAACATCGCCGTGGCTGAGGGAGCCCGTGGTCCTCGGCGGCGTCTGCTCTCAGTCTCTGCTACTGCAGCCCTTAGAATGTCTTTGGTCACTTCCTGCTAGTTAGTAATTCTTCCCAGGAGCGCTTTCCTGTTCAAATAAGCACCGTGGCTTTTGTCTCCCGACTGGGCCTTGACACTGATCTGTTTCGGCTGTTACGTTACAGCCAGATTAATACAAATAAAATTTGTAACGAAAGATTGGCAATTTGGCTACAAAACGGGTGGGAATTTCCTGAAGATTGCTTCCAAGAAACACATTTGTGTTGAAGGTTAGACAGAACTTTGCCTCAAAATGTATTTTTAAAATGTCTTTCGAGTAGGTGGCACTGATTCGCACTTTGATGGGCAGGAGACGGGAGGGTCCGTTAGGGAAATGCATGGAGCGGTGTCAGGGAATATGTATTTTTGTGGTGCTGATGGTAAAAATGGGGTCTCAGGAAAGGTGGAATTTTCATCTGATGTCTAGAGGGATTTCAACTTTTGTGCATGGACTGCTCTTTACAAATCTGTTGTGGCTTCTTTGTCACATCTCCTTCCCATGTTAGCCCTCTGTCTTCTCTTTCAAGTGTCTCTCCTTGAACTCTACTCTGATCATTATATTGCCACGTGCCTTTTGTTGACACTTTCTGGGGAACTGTTTCACATAAATCATTTATTTTACATCTGTCTCTTATGAATTATATAAAGTTCTTTATTATCTTCTGAAAAACTGTATCTTAGGCTTTTTTCACACGGAGAGCTCATGAATTCACGTGCGCTGTCATGACTGATGGGCTTTACTTCTGTCATCTTGTATGCTGTCTGGGATATTGTCTCTTTGTGCTTTCTTTTTGCTGGTGTGGTGTCATACTTATCAGACCTTTTTATCAGGAGCCAGCTGAAAGCATAGCCATCTTATGTTTATTCTAACAATAATCATCTTTACATTTGAAAAGGCAGATATTATCAGACTGGTGTGACGCTGCCAGAATCACCCAGGCACCCGCCCGGTGGGATAAGTGGAGCTGGAGCCCCATCCCGGCCTGACGCCCAAGGTTCCCGCGATGCCTGCGTATTGTCACCTACGTGGACCATGTGTGACACCCTTGTCTAGCCAGACTGGGCAGTAAGGCGTTCAGGATAAGGTGCCAGGCGGCTCTCAAAACCCCCAGGAGGGCCGAGAGCCAACTTGCATGTTACGTCGCAGGAACAGAGCGGCAGGGGTAGCGGTCAACGACAAGAAGGGCTTTCGCGGGGGAATCGCCAGCACCCACGGGCGGGACGCGACACCGCCCACAGGAGTCAGCACCCCGGCCGCGCACGCGCCAGGCAGCAGCGCCCTGTGTCTCTCCCTCCACCTCATCGTCCGGCGAACCTGGGCCGCCGGCATTGCACATGCAAGGGGGTGGCCATGGCGCTTGGTCTACAAGCTGAGTGACAGGGAAATGGTCACAGCTCCTTCCCCAGAGAAGAGAGTCCGGGCTCGTCCCCAGCTCTCGTCTGCGGTGGTGCGGGGCCTGTCCTGGGAGCCAGGAAGCAGCCCAGAGCTTTGTACAGATGGACTCAAACTCCGCACCCAAACCCGCAGAGGGTGAGTATGATGCTGGCTTTACAGGTGACGAGTGGAGGTGGCAGAGAGTGGTTTAGTAACCTGCCTGCGGTCACACAGGATACATACACAGCAGGGCAGTTTTCTCTGTGGACTGTGTTCTCTCCATTTGCATTCTCCAGGTGTCGTTGACCGTGACTTAACATTCGACATGACTTTGGTTTCGAACAGCCCTTCTGATCACAAAACTTTCCATGCGGCATTGCTCATGCTCGGCAGAGACTTGAAAAGGTGGTTCAAGAGGACCTCAGGGCCCTCCCCGCGCGACAGGCTTGGGTTCCTGTTACAGGTGCGGCCCCGCCCCCGCTGGCTCTGCCCAAGCAGAAGGGTGTTCGCTCCGAGGTCCCGGGCGAGACGCGGTCGGGAGAAGCGCGCTGGAAGCCAGTCCCCGGTGCCACGCGTCCGACGCCCGGCCCGAGGCGAGCGAGCCGGGCCCAGGGCTGCTCCCTGCCCGCTGGGGCCGGAGCTGGGGGCAGACGCTGGGCCCCCGGTCGCGGGGTCCCCCACGCCATCCATCCTCGTGGTCTTCTCGCTCCCGGGCACCTTGCTCCTGACCACGGGGCTGGCGGGGCTGGTGCGGAAGCTTCGAGACAAGGGGCAGACGGAGGACGCCCTCCGGCCTGGCAGTGGGGAGCAGGCCCCCCCGGCGGGAAGCCTCCAGGAGAAGGTGGGGGTCCCTGCCCACCTGGGTCCCCGCCCTCTATCCCTCTCCCTCCCTTGCTGTGTGTCCTCGGGAAAGGCGGAGGCCTCTCTGGGCAGTCAGACCCAGCCTGCGCTCTAGAACAGAAAGGGAGAAGGGGCTTCGGGGACTGTCCCCGGGGACAGTGGGGGGTGGGGCTGCTCACTTTTCATGCACAAGTTGGTAGCGAGATAAGTAAAACCTTGTGGTGGGGAGAGAAAGCACATAAGCGCACAGCTGTCCTTAACTGTAGTTTTATCACAAGAATAATACAAGAATACATTCACAGTATTAAAAAAAAAACTGAACTAAAGCATCCACTCGTGCCCACTGTCTGGGGGCGGGGGGAGCCGTCCCTGGTGGGCTGAGCCCCGTTCTGTTCTCTGTGCTTTAGGGTTCATACAAATGGGCTCATTTTAGCTTTTTCTATGTAAAAGATGTTCCAATGTGTCATTCTATGGCTCTTAAAAAAACCCACCCATAAACAGGTCTAGATACTTTTCTCGAAATATTTCCAGGGCTGGGTGTGCCACAGCTTATCTCACTACTGCCCCCTGGAGGCGCCTTTAAGTTGATTCCAGAGTTTTCCAGTTTTAAACGTCACTGGGGGGGGCGCCCTTGCTTCCCGGCTTCAGGAGGGGCAAGTGGGCCCAGGCAGAGGGAGCTCTGTCCCCCTCCCCTTTCCAGCCAGGGTGTATGAGGGTGGCCTCCAATCGAGGTGGGGGGGTGGGGGGCGACCACATGCAGAGAAACGCCCCCCCCCTGCACTGCAGGCAGGCCCCTTGAAGCCAGCGGCCCAGCCCCCAGCGCGTCATGCAGCCGTTTGCTCCGGCTTCTTCCTGGATCCCGTTCCATCAGATTGACAGTTCCTGTGCATATGCTCCACTCAACGTTTGCCAACCTTTTAGTTTGTGGAAAGCTTTACCTCTCAAGGAAACAAACAAAGAAACATTCCTGGGAGCATTTCACAAGTCGCGCTGCGTTTACACACGGTGTACCCGAGTCCTACATTCTTGGATCGAAGCTGCCTGTCCCGGGACACGTCAGCTTTGTTTTTCCAAAACGTCTCTTAAATGTTTATTTTTGAGAGAGAGAGCGAGAGAGCAGGGGAGGAGCAGAGAGAGAGAGGGAGACAGGAGAGGGAGACAGGGAGAGGGAGTCCCTAGCAGGCTCCACACTGTCAGCACAGAGCCCAGCATGGGGCTCGATCTCACGGACCATAAGATCATGACCTGAGCTAAGATCAAGAGTCAGATACTTAACCGACCGAGCCAGCCAGGCGCCCCCATCACTCTCTTATGTTGCATCCAACATGGTCACGAGTAACTGCTTTCCGTCAGCATCTCTTCTCACAAAGAAACCCGATTTCCATTACTTCTAGGTAGGTACTCGATCCTTTTCGGAGGAGTTGTGGCGAGGACCCCCTGGGTGGAGGGGGACCCACCTCACGAACTAGCCAGCCGCTCCCACACTCCCGACCCAAGGATCACGCTTCAAGAAACTTCCCAACTGCTATGTGCTGTGGACGACAGTGAAGACCTAAGTCACTGGCATTAAGTCTACACGTGAGAAGGAGCCGTTGTCCACACCACAGCACAGTGAGAGGAGGGTCGCAGCACAAATGATATAAGTAAGGAGGAGAGAGACCTCCTTGGAGGCTCTTGGAGGTGATGGCATAGGAGCTGGGTCTCAAAGAAGGAATAAGATGTTTTGTCATGGAGATGAAATTCACCATCTCCAAGGGCACAATTCAGTGGGCTTTAGGACACTGGCTGTGTTGCTGGGCTAGCACCCCAACTACCCAGTTCCCAAATACTCCCCCTCCCCCACACATGCAGCCCCTACTCTGCTTTGTGTCTGCAGACTTGCATACAAGGGACACACAAACCAAAACCTGGATGAGACACCACCTCAAACCCCCGCGGGCAGCTAGACTTGAACCTTCTGGGACTCACAAGTGCTGGTGAGGATGCGGGAAACCAGACTTCCTACACTGCTGGTGGGGCCGCTAAAGGGTAAAGCCAGTTCGGAAAGAAGCTGGGGATTTCTGTGCAGGCAGGGAAACGGACGTCCACACAGAAACTTGTACACGAATGTCCATAGCAGCACTGGTGGGAACGACCCAAATATCCATCAGCCAATGAAGAGATCAATGAAATGTATATCCAGACAGTCCAGTGTCGCTCGGCCATAGAGAGGAATGAGGCACTGCTCCCTTCCACGCAGTGAACTAGGGCAGACACAGAAGGTGACATCATTGCATGAGTCCATTAGTGGGAATAGGACATTAGCAGGTGAAGGGGCGCCTGGGTGGCCCAGTCGGTTAGGCGTCCAACTGTGGCTCAGGTCATGATCTCATGGCCTGAACCCCGCATAGGGCTCTGTGCTGACAGCTCAGAGCCTGGATCTTGCTTTGGATTCTGTCTCCCTCTTTCTCTACCCCTCCCCCACTCATGCTCTGTCTCTCAAAAATGAATAAATGTTAGAAAAGAGACATTAGCGGGTGAAGTGCGAGTGGACACAGCGGGGAAGGAGGAATAACGGAATGGCAGTGAGCACTTACTCTGCACAGGAACTGCCTCTCCATCCTCACCCCGACCCATGAGGCACACAGATATTATTTTATCCCCATTTTACAGACAAGAGAGGTCCCAGGATGAGACCCCATCTAGGAGATGATGGGCTGGACCCCCCAGCAGGCTGGCCAGCTTCGACCTCGAGCCCTTCCCAAGCAGGAGCCCGCCCTGACTCCACGTGCTGTGGCGGAGATCGGAAAGGAGCCGGTTCACCCTCGCCCCAAATGTCTGCACTGAAACCCCAGGCCAGTCACGAGGCTGCATGTGACATCCACCGTGGCCTCTCAGTAGGAACACTGGACACCCCTAGGGGCAGGGGAAAGGTCCGTGGGCTTGAGCCACACCCTGAAGATGCAGACCCAATGTCTGCTCCCCATGAGGCCAAGGATGCATCAGGCCTTAGGATCACTGGTGCCCAGAGGAATGCGCTGCTACAGACGTGACCCCTCACCCCTCACTCCCCCGCAGCACCCTGAGTCTCCCCCCCCCATCAGCCCTCAGCGCTGTGCGTGTCCTTCTTTGCCGGCATGAGGAGGCGACGTCTACAGAAGCTGGCCCCATGGCCACGTCCACCAACAAACCACTGCTTATCTCAACTGAAGGCCGGAGGGAAGGAGCGTCATGGCGGTGTGTTTGTGTCCCAGAGTTCCCGTGGAAGCCCTGCCTCCAGCGGGGTGGCGTTTGGAGTGGGGCTGTGGTAGGTGGTTAGGTTTGGAGGGACAGGCAAGCACCAAGGAAAAGCCACATGAGGACAGTGAGGCACCACCACGCACCAGCCAGGAACCAAGTCCGCTGACGGCTGGTCTTGGACCTCCAGCTCCAGAACCACGAGAAGCAAAAGTCCACCGTGGAAGACACCCAGCCCGTGCCGTCTGTCACCGCGGCCAAGCTGACGAGTACTGGGGAGAGACAGCAGTGGGTTGGTGTACAGGGTTCAATAGTACCCTCCCCAAATTCACACCCACCAGGAACCTCACAGTAGGATGTTGGTGGGAAATAGGGTCTTAGTAAATTAAACAGAGGTCTTACCAGATTAGGGGGGCCCTAACCCCAAATCGGTGTCCTGAGAAGAGGAGGGAAATTAGGACACGACACAGACACAGAGGGAAGGTGACCACGGGGAGATGAAGGCAGTGATCGCAGCGAGGTGTCCCCAGGCCAGGGCCCGCCAGGGACTGCCAGCCGCTGGGACGGGCTGGAAGAGGCCAGGAAGGCCGTCCCCTGGGAACTTTGGAAAGAGCAGGGCCTGCCAGCTTGTGGCACTTTGTTAGGCGGCCTGGGGACGCTAGAACAGTCTGGTGAGCTCTCTGCAGGACAGCCGTGTTTGCCTGGGCTTTCTAGGCCCTGTGGCCCCCAGTACCCTCCCAGCCCCGTGCACCTGCTGCACTAAAGGGACAGAAGAAGCACGCCCGGAGGCCTGGGGCAGAGGCCGCTGAGCTGCCGGTGGGGCTCTCGGGGAAGGGGGGTCACCTACATCTCCCACCTTCTCCCCCTCCCCTGCTGATACTACCAGCGCTGTGTCCTGGGGAGTGGTGGGCATTTAGATACACCAGCCGGAGCCAAATGCTCAGTGTGGTGCCTGGGGCACAGTGAGCCCGTGTGCACCCCTAGTGTGCTGTGTGTGGGACCGGGAAGGGGCTGTGCTTCTGGCTGGACGCCTCCTCTCCGGGGCCACCTCCCTTCCACCGTGACGAGCTGGTCCTCTGGAGCCCGGCCCGTGTAATCTCCTTCAATCAATACCAGCCAGGAACCGACTCTCGTCCTTCAGGTCAAGAAGGGAAAGGTCAAGTCAGGATGGAAAGGTTATGTTGGAACGATTAACAATGTTCCTGTCATTTTCTAGGTCAGGGTTCCACTTGAAACCCTGTCAAACAGAAATTTAGCTGAAATGGTTTCAGGGAGAAGATGTACTTATAAGACGAGACCATCAACAGGCCCCATCGCAGGCCCCTGGGTGACTGTTGACAGGCTCTCCGTTGAGTTTAACTGTGCATTTTCCTGCCACATGCACGCCTGTATAGGTGTGCACACACACACACGCACACCCATGTAGGTGTGCACACACACACGCCCATATAGGTGTGTGCACACACCCATATTGGTGTGCCCGCACACATGCTCACCCAAAAAGGTGTGTGCACTTGCATGCTCACCCATATAGGTGGGTGCACACACATGCATATATAGGTGTGCACACACACATGCTCACCCATATAGGTGGGTGCACACACATGCAAGCACACCCATATAGGTGGGTGCACACATGCATACACACCACTGACCGTTAACACTCATTCCATCAGATCGCATCATCAAGCCTTCCCCAGACGGAGTCTCTGAAGCAGGGTGCCATCCCAGGAATGGGGGAGGGGGGCAAGTTTGCAAGTCCTTTTTTAATTAAAAAGGTTTTTTTAGTATTTATTTATTCTTGGGAGATGGGGAGAGACAAAGCATGAGTGGGGGAGGGGCAGAGAGAGAGGGAGACACAGAATCTGAAGCAGCTCCAGGCTCTGAGCTGTCAGCACAGAGCCCGACGCGGGGCTCGAACTCATAAACATGAGACCAGGACCTGAGCCAAAGTCACACACCTAACCGACTGAGCCCCCCAGGAGCCCCGGGGCAATTCTTCTACAGTCATCGATCCTGCCTGCAAGAGCCAGGCTAGGAACAGGGGGGCTTCACGGAGAAGGTGACCTCGGATGGGGCGTGGAGACGCAGTGGTGCTCTCACAAGGGCTCCCAGCTGTCGCCGAAAGACCGAGGACCCGGGGTGGGGTGGACGCCAGCATCCCCGTAGCCCTGCCCGGACCCGTGTACGCACAGGCCGGTCACACCACCAGTTCTCGCGGCCACAGCGGAGCACCGTGCTCGACCCGCTCGGCTCTTCGGGGCTCCCTCCGGTCCCCACCCGTGGCCACACCAGGGGCTGCGCAGTCCTCTCCGGGCTGGCTGCGGCAAAGCTCTGAGAGCCCCGTGGGCCCCATCCTGTCCCCGGAGGCCTTAACGTAGCAGCTGCAGCAGAGGCACAGGGCAGCCGGGGAACCAGACCGGGCTCACCGCCGACGCTGCCCAGGGAGACGCCACCCCAGTACCGCCGAGCCTGCCCCCGGCTGCCCCGCCCCGGAAGTCCACGCGGTGCCTCTGTGAGAATTCGGAGGGGGTGCTGGTCCTGGATGCCGCGGCCGCACAGCCCCAGCCCTGGGGGACTCCACAGCCGGGCCCCTCATGCAGCCCAGACGTGGCCCCAGGAAGCCCATAGGACTCCCAGGAATCCTGGGGCGGGTAACTTGGAGCGCTACCCCAGCGGAGGGTCAGTGTCGTCCCAGCAGAACAGGCAAGTCCCCGAAGGGGCCAGAGAAGCCCTCTGGGACCACAGCCCGTCCAATGGGGCCACAGAAGCCGAAAGGCGGGTGGGGAGGTTGAGGGGGCCCCGCCTTCAAGGAAGATGGGATTTCAGGCTTCCGCCGCCCCGCCCTCCTGCAGGCGCCAAGCCCCTCCACCCTCACGGTGGGGCCCACCCTGCCCTCCGCGGTCCAATGAGCCCCCGGGTCCTTGACACCCAAGTGCCCCCACCACCCTTGATCACTCAGGGTGGCACTTGGGCCACGGGTGGGAAGCCTTCCTGGGTGAGACGAGGGGTCAGGCCATGTTCCCTCCCCCCAAACACTTCCAGGGGCCAAGGACCTAGATCTTGGTGCCCCCTGCTGCAGTCTCTTCGCCTGTTCCCAAATACCCGATGTTCAGGAGAGCCCGCTTCCTGTCCGGACAGAACTTCCTGCTCACCCTCCCAACTGCGATGCAGCACCCCCCTTTGTGAGGGGCTGGGTGCTGCCTTCACCTTTGTCCCGAAGTGGGAGAGGGTCGGCAGGGGCGTGGGGGGGGCCGGGAACCCCGTGTGATTGGTGACCTGGACTATATCGCCCCAAAGCGAGGGAGAGCTGGGCAGTGATGACCTGAGACGGCTCTCAAGATCATTTGGTTACACCCGTGGGATGTGCAGAAGACTGGGTGCTGGGGACAGGCCGCTTCTGAGAAGCAGCAGGAATTTCCGGGACACCTCGCTCGTGGTGTCCTGTCCACTGGGGAGGGGCGGCCGGCTGAGCTGCGCGTGGCCCTCCATCCCCGTGGGCCCGGCCTGTCACCTGCGCCCCGGGGCGGGCGGGAGGGTCGGGGACAACCACCGCCAGCCGCGGGAACAAGGTCCCACCCCCGCTCTCCACGGCTTCAACAGGCACAGGGCGGTGGGCATCACTGGAAGGAAAACCGGGGAGACTCTGAGGCAAGGGCTGTGCTTCCCCTCCCCAGACAGAAGTACCCCCCACCGCAAACGCGGGCGCGGGTTCTGTCTGGAGAGTGCTCCCCAGAATCGCCCCACTCGTGACGCGGCCGCACACCTAGCAATCAGATCCCCGGGGCCTCACGATCCACGGCGGACAGGCTGTGGAGGCGACCGGCCCGCCCTGTCCCCAGGGTGATGGTGGCAGCTCGAGGGGTCCCTGGATGCCAGCCTCGTCCAGCCCCCAAGGCTGGTCCACTCTCCCCACACCAGGGGGTCCGCTCCCTCCCCCGCAGGAGGGGGTCCGCTCCCTCCCCCGCACCGGGGGTCCGCTCCC